>OZ026597.1:4509393-4511893 GCA_964020085.1 Micromussa lordhowensis
ACGGTATTCCTACGGTTTCTATCGTGTTCCTCTTGTACGACCAGCAATTATGAATAGAATAGGACCAACTACATGACTTGTATTAATTTGTCAAATTCAAGAACATTGATCACCCTGGTGAGTTTGTAAACTAAGCTGACGTGTTAAGCGAGGTCCTCCTGGAGTCTTTGTTCTGAAAAAGCGGTAGCACTTGAAATGCCTGCATCACAAACCCACTACAAAATTAAAATATAACAGTTAGTTGACCTTTATCAACTTCGAGTAGAAAACATTTCCGATTGTTAACCTTGTCTGCTGACACAGCAATCGTACAGGGGTATTCTTTTGATGCGTGATTAGCTGATTTATTATACATTGTAGTTACCATCTGTTTTCTCATTGGCTAAAAGCCTACTGTTAATTCTGGGGGACATCGCAACCTACAGATTATTCACTAATCTGTACCTACAGATTAGTGAATAATCTGTAGGTTGCGCGCGCAATGCATGATTTCCAAGGATAATCATGTCAACTTCGCGTGATTCGTGTTGCTTGCCGTCAGTGAAGAAGCAGAAACATGACTTCCAAGTTTTTGCGTTCGTTCAATGTATAATAAAACAATTATTAGATTCGGTTTTTGTGATATCCAGAATAATCAAGGTCTCGGTAAGGGTTATCAGCCTCAGCCTTCGGCTTCGGCTGATAACTCTTACCTTGACCTTGATTATTCTGGATATCACAAAAACCTCATCCAATAATTGTTTATTATTTTTCGTGAATCGTGAAGTTAGGAAATTCTTCTTCGTGATCCGTGGCCAATATTATATTTTCACAAATATAACTCTTATGTTCACAAATAAATACTGTACATCTACATGTACACTGCATGTTATAAATACATTTGTGAATTATTCTCAAAGGAAATATTTACTGACCTCATTTTCTGCTGATCCTACTATTTCTTTTAAGTTTTTGTCTGAATCTTCTCATTGCAGTATTATTTTGGTGACAATAATCTTCCCAGGGACAGATTTCTAAGACAGAAAGCAGATGAAGATGAAGGATGTATCCTGAACTGTTGAATCATAATGCCTTTCTCTCTTAACTTCCTTTTTATACTGTTCTGACTCCTTTTTAGTGCAGAGTGCACTACTGGGATGTTTTAGAGGGATGGTTTAGGGGGCTGTTGTTCACCATAAGGTGTAAACTTTAATGTTTTTTAATTAATAAATTTCTATGAATCAATTTGCCTCACGGGAAGGGAGGCTGTGTGGGAGGTAGTTGGCTGTGTGCATTACGCAAAACTTGTTATATTTACAATGCTTATTTAAAAAAAATGACAAAACAGTTAACTATATATATGTGTTATCGCAAATCTCATGCTATCCTTGTGGCGCTATTATCTTAAGAACAAAAACAATTTGCTTGAAACGCATGTGTTCTAGCATGTGTTCTAGTAGTGTGAAAAACTCCTCCCTCTCAAGTTCAGATCTGCGCATTTTTTTTTAATGATACCACACTCTCATTTTTGACCAATGATGGTACTTGCAGCTATATTTCAGGTAACATCAGTCATCCCTTTGTAAGTGCAAAGAACCCTACTGTGAATGCTACTGCATACCTTTTGGAATCACCCTCAGCTCAATTCAAGAAATTTCGTCTGCTGTTTTACATGTACTACATGTATTATCAGGGTTCAAATAAAGAATGGTAACATATTGCTTCTCCTTAGTCCTTTGCAAGACAGTAAGAACATCATTTCTTTCTAGCAGTTTAGGCCACCGCATTGCATTGCTCTACAGTACTGTACCTGTATCAAAATCAAACAAAATTATTCTGAAATTTTGGCACAAGTGGCTCTAAGCACTTCATCTCTGCAGGCCATCATTTCTAAACAGAAGCTGATCACAATTGGATAACTTTTAAGAAACAGGACGACACTTTTTAACTACATGCCAACATATTAATCTCAGCCAATTAGTATTTTGCATCCAAAATTTGGATGCACCAATTCAGATTTCAAAGCGGTGCAAAAGCGGTGAAGCCACGAGGAGCCTGGGAGAGAGAGACAAGTGAGAAACCACCTGCCTGGATTACCGGCATTTTTGGTTACAGGTCATTCCCATTGGATCAGAAGGCTAACATGTCAATCAAAATTTTTGTAAATCTCCCAAAGGAACAGTTGTACACGGATGACAACGCAGATCTTTGGTGCATAAAAAGAAAATGACTGGTTGTTAAAAAGGTTATCGCACCTGAATATTCGCGAAGATTGTGAAATTGTCAATTCTCAAACATGAGCAAGAAACAGCCGTAAACAATTTGCTTCATGGGAGAGATGTGATGGCCATTTTGCCCAACAGGCTTTGGCAAAAGCCCTGGGCAAAAGCATGATTTTTACTGTGTTGCAGTACTCACCAGACAACGATTGTCATCTATGAGAAGCAGTATCATTGTTATTTTGCTGTTAAAGAGCATCGACAACCAAACTTCAGAAATGTTATCACTGAACTTCACAGCA
>OZ026597.1:4516893-4524393 GCA_964020085.1 Micromussa lordhowensis
GCTCCTTTTTCTCTTTTTATTAACAAAAACAAAGCCACACAAACAGCAACTATCTAAAACAGTGTTAACTGCGCTCGGATCGCTCATGTTTCATTAAAAACAGAAACCCAAGGCGTCCAAGCAAATTGACATAGAACAAGCGCTGAAAGAATAGCTTTTCCCGCGAAAAGGAATGTACATTACATATGTGCGTGGCTGTTTGCAGCCGGCCGGCCGGCTGCCCGTTCGGCATACTTATCCAGCCCGTGCAGGAGAAATTCCCACGTCCGATAAAGATGGAGCGAACCAGTATTTCTGCTGACACGAGAGACTACACGAAGGAAAATGGCCCAGGTGCATGGTCTCGACTCGTAAATTAGCGTACTCTGGAGCTCACGAATTTACCTTCGATAGTCCACAGTCTGACTTTCCCGGTTGTTGCTTTCTCAGGTCGGTTTACAAACATCCTAAATTTGGAGATTTTTTTTCGGTTTCATGGTTCTCCTTTCAGTCGCACTTCTCGATCGAGGGAAACTCTCCTGCACGAGGCGGACAAAAATGGCGAACAGGCGATCGAACAGTTTGCCGGTGAACACCTTCGAATAAGAAGTCACGAAAGTAACACGAAAAGAGCTGGACTCTGATTGGGCACAAAAATATTTTTGTGCCCAATCACAGACGAGGATTTCAATTGGTTTCGGAACTGGTCGGTTAAGAGTAGAATCCCAGGGGCTCCTCTTTCGTTCTTGTAAACTTGACCGCCTCGACTTTCTCATGACCCAACTAGCTGCCCCTGGGTCTCCGAGGATGCCTACCATGATACCTTAAAGGCTAAGCGAGAATATACATTTATTTCAGTAGAATTTCTATTCCTTTTTTACAGCTCGCAGATTTCGCTTCAGACATTGGAGGCCAGCTGGGCTTGTGGATTGGCTTCTCTGTGCTAACAATAGCTGAGTTTTTGGAGTTTTTCGGGTTATTGTTCTTCCTTGTTCTCAGAAAGTGCTCATCTAGGAACAAAGTCACCTCAATCAAAATGGAAATGAAGGGAACCGACTCCTACACCAATCACGCAACGAACATGCGATAAACAATAGAATATGTATCATTTTTGCCAAACAACGAGTAGTGATTTTACAACAGTTCCGAGGATTGCTGTGAGCATGTGCCTAAAACTTTATACTCAGGGTACTCGGAGGCTAGAATTCTCAAGGCCTGTACGATAGGTAGCAAAACGAAATCTATATCGAATGTGGGATTTAGGTGATCATATTATGATAGCTAGAAGAAATTGTCGAATTTTATACACTTCTTGTACATGAAACGCAAAATATGTATCTAAGCCGATTTACACGTGACAAAGAGTCGTCACGACACCTTTAATTCCCGGCATCGTGCTCAAACCATTTCGGTACGACAGTATCCTTTTAGTGACCTCGTTTGATGTTGTTCCTTCAGCCACCTTTTCCGCAAAAACTGCACACGCGCAACCTCTTGAATCTAACTAGAAGGTGCACTGGACCGGTACCAGAGAGCGTTGACACCAACGTTGCTTTTGGCAGTGTACGTCGATTGGCCTAGCAGGCGTCGCACCTAACGCTCTGGAAGGTAATACAAAACGTGGCTTACAGAGACGGAAGGAGTCGTCAGCAACTTACGAGCGAAAGAGATCGACATCTAACTGATGACATGAAGAGAGATGGACAAGAAAAGTAAAGGCCCATTTGCAGCGATGGTGCATGTGGTTTGTCATAGTTCCCGACAAAGAAACCTGTGTACAAGACACGCAAATTTGTTGTCCTTTGCTGATTTTCTCGACCACCATCTACGCGATGTAGTCACGTGGTACAAAACCAGCCATGTTGGGTCGCAAGTTACACTGTTCAACATCCAAAACGAGAGTTAAGCTGGACTGGAAAGAGTTGCTCTGTTTTGGAAGTCCTAGCGTACAAAGGGCGTATTACAACAAAAAGGCCTGGAACAGCACCAGAGTCCGTTAACTTCAGCATACTTTTTGGGTGGTACCTCGATTGCCCAAGCTGATATTACCCCCCCCCCCCCGGATACTGGTGATCAGGGACCCATGGGTTTTTGCCGTGCAGTGCCTCAACAAGGACAGTTTGATGATAAAATGTATGACGTGTCATGTTTTCGGCGGGCTTAAAACCCTTATATTACTGTGCATTTTAACATAGCATAACGCAGAAACGTGATGGTTCACATATATCTAGTGGTTTATTGAAATATGTATTCACGTACATCTGCAAAAGTTACATCCTGAATGCAATCTACTGAAGGACCAAGCTGAAATTTGCCTGTGTACAATAGAATTGGAGATCAACATAAATAAAGGGGACAATTGAGTACTCTCTTTTATTGTGCTCTTCAAGTATCCAACTTCTCTACTTTCTGGACTCTACTTCTACCGGCTAGACGGTACTGTAGAACGCATAGAAAATGTCAGACCAAAGTTCGCTTTTCTGAGAGTCAGAAGATACAAAACAAAAACAAATCAACAACAATTAACACCAACCAGAACAACATAAAAATAAAACTAAAACTAGTGGAATTGACATAAATTGTCAGATTTATTTAGGAGCGTTTTGAAATTGCTTAAAAGCAATAGAAAGTCAACTTCGTTGTTTTTTGAAGACAATACGCCTTACTCTCCATGTGCATCGCTCGCTAAATATCCATATAGACTTGCAGTTGCCTACTAACTTTTAGTACTGGCAACAGAACTAGAAGCCTGTCATGTTATGTAATTGAATCCAAAAAATACAAGCGACTTCTGCGTCAATCGATAACGGCCGATTAGGAGAGACGAATTTGGATGCAAGGCATTTATCAAGCCTATAGGCGGATCTATTCCGGTCCCCATTACTGGAATCGGTCACATTTTTCAGAATAATTTATAATTAACAAATGAAAGGGGAGTTTTAAGAGTTAAAATGCAAAATATTTCCTGGGGGAGCATGGTCCTAGACCGCTCTGGAAGCTTGCGACTTTGGCCCTCGTTGTTTCCGAAATCGTTCAACTTTTATCCTGGGACTGAATATCAACTATGATGGCCTTACGTGCTCGATTGAGTGAGTGAGTGCGTTTTATATTATACACTGTGAGTTCACGTACATCACTGTGACAAGCATTGTACTTATCTCGAATTTAAATTGGTCAAGTTAATTGCAAGCTGATTCCTGCGGTTTATTCATCCCTTTTCTTGGAACACTACAGTTACTAAACGAACGAAAATCTCTTATTAAGGTATCCAGCTCAGTGGAACTTTTCAGTGAATGCTAAGTAGCATGCCGTACAGAATTTAATCTTTTGAACCCTTTGTCACTTCAAAGTAACAGTTATGATGTAATTAAGGTCATTACTTTTCTGATGACTTCGTCTTTTGGACCTTTTCTACTCTCATTATCGTTTTTATCCAGCATAAATGGTAGCCTTCAATAAGTGGCGCTATTTACAGCCATTTGCGGCAGTTATATTCCCCCAGCGTTACAGTTTGCTACTTAAACTCTTCAACATGGATAGCAGATGACTTTGTGTTCATTCCTTTCTTCAGTTTCCTTCCCAGACTGAGACATATGAGGAAAATCAACTCAAAGATCTCTGCAAATGACAATACAGACATTCCTATCCAGAGGCCCAATGATCCTCCAAGATCAGAAACAAAATTTACCAGCTGAAAAATAAAAATGAATATATCAATAAACCAGAACATCAAAAAATGGGTCGATATATCTGACCGTATTATATTGACAAAAACATGTCCACTTAAAGAGCCCGAAGACAGTCCCAGGGGACCCTAAAACCCTAAAACAATGTTCAACAACTGAGCAAAGTGCTCAGCCACACAATCAAACTCAACGCTGTTTAGCACTGAAAAGCCAAGTCGAGCTAAGCGAAATCGCTTAGATACAAACAAATATACTTTCTTTAAAACACCTTTCAGAATTAAACGCAATGTTGTGTGGACCATTAGCTCTACAGTCTAGTCATAAAGTGGCGTGCATGTCACTCAGCATAAATATTCTAAGTTTATTGATATAACGTCTTTTTGTAAGTGTCCATTGGGATTTGAGGCACAGTTGAGTCAGAACGGAACGACGTCACTACTCTGTAAGTATCTTTTTTGTTATAGACCTATCGACAATGATGACTTGCCTCGTACGATGGCTCTTCCGAAATCACCTCATAATTCAGCTCCTCAAAAAATATGTCTACCTTAAGAACATTGGCCCTACAGGAGAACAAAGTTTACGGTAGATATCATCCTTGAGATAATTATGATTCCTTTTTGACGATGGTATTTACAGGCATATAGTAGATTTGAAACAAATACATAGTCTTATAACCAAGTTATGCACTCTATACTCTTGATTCATTTCTTAAGTTTGTGGAACTTCTGAAGCTTTTTCTAAATGGGACAGCAAATAGTTACAGGGCTATATAATTTTCCTCTAATTTAAAATATAACTGTATCTATGAGAATTCTATCAGTATTTATAAGATATCCGAGATTAAAACAACAACAGATTACCTGAAATTTTCGCTGCCATCTACTTCTTTAGTACGTTTTTCCAGCTCCGCTATATAAAACGCCTAGTAGTTTATGAGATTTATTAATAACTAGTTGGTTACTATTACTTCAAAGAAATTCATGGCGGCAGTGAATTAAGGTGTAGCGCTTTATAATGCCACTATTAACTGAACTGCTTGTCGCAATGAACTAAAGCATCTAAGTAGTGTTAGTTGGTTGCATTCCATTGGTTCTTGGTTCAAAATGTATTAGTTAAGACGAATCAGATTTCGGTTGTAATGCAAAGCGCAATGTACTAGCTCTCTAGAAATAAATTTGGAATGTTTGTTAGTATACGTGCAAATGTACGCCAAACTATCGACTACTCACGGAAGCAGCCAAAGAAAGGCAGACAAAATCAAACAAAACAAACTTAGTCATATAAAATATATATAAAAAATACACATTACATTTTGGAAACATAATTTGAAACGACAGAAAAAGATAGTTACTTGAATTTACTTGGTATGAGGCGTTGAAATTTCATTTACTCTACTAAAACTCAAAGTAATTGTAACGACACAAGAAAAAATCTGATTCTCACATTGCAGTGGTTTGAAGAAATGCAATATCTCGTGACAGATTGTGTATTTAATTAGCCAATTCGATATTGTGTTTTTAACATTTTAATGTGATAATGTTTAAATTTACTATCTCGTTTCATTGGTTTCATTGGTTGTTGAACAGCTTTTTCTTATACAAACCTCATAAGCTTTGGTTGGCCAAAGGGAATAAGATGTAGAAAGCTTAAAAGTGGTTTCCCTGCAATACAGTCCAAGAAAAGGTCAAAATAAAAATATACCTGGCCCCAGTTGTCCAAAGGGTGGATAGAGTTATATCCACCGGATAAATCACTAACCAGCTGATGGCGTGCTTTGCTTTGCCAACGATTATTCGCTGATTAGGGATTTGTTCGGTGGGTAGCATCCAGCCTTTAAACAACTGCGGCCTGATCTGGAGGTAATTTATGTGTAGAAATGATGGCCATGACATCAGCGGCTTGACACGTCAAATGCATAGAGGAGAATGAAAGTCTAGAAATCATATTTCACATAACAACATAAAATATTGAGAATTTTTCCTGCCAGAATCGCTAAAAAGTCCACATTACATGTAGGAGCTCAAGGAAAGGGTTCCCTAGATTCCTTAGATACAAACGTAGCTGATGTTGATATTCATGGCTTACTAAAAAGAAGAATGTGGTTTACTATATGACTAGCTCCGTGAGCGGGCAAGATGAATCAAATCCTACGCTGTGATTGGCTACCCGAGCGGGCAAGATGGAGGTATCTTGCCCGCTCGGGACTACCCACCTTGTCCCGCAAGAAAAATTTCCCCGAAAGCCGCATAATAAATCCTTTATTATCGTTCTTTTCTGCGTGCTTATGGACCTCGACTCTGTCTCGGTCCACAAAAAAATATAAACACGCAAAAAAAGAACGAGGCCAATATCCAGCCACAATATCCAGCCACAATATCCAGCCATCTTGACCTCACACTTGGTCAATAACCCATATTTATTGAACGAGCTTCAAAAACAATCAAAACAGAGTCATTTTGTAGAAATATACTTATTCCTACCTGCAGGGTGGTGGACATGAATTGGAACAACTCAAGTTTCCTGCTTTGAACTTCTTATGCACTGTCTTGAGGCACTTAGCTGCAAGTCCAGCAGTTTTCATTTTTAAGCAGTTTGAAGTAAAAGATCAGACAAGGAACCAAGGAATGGAAACAAAATTTGTAAAAATGAGTCTTACTTCTTAGGAGGACAGTTCCAATCAACAATTACTCGAATGAAAAGAAAAATGCCTGAAACAGTTGACTCTGGTTGATTAAAGAAAAGTTTATATGATTGGCTCTAGCGGAATTGACTTTTGCAAATTCAAAATACTCCTCGAAATCTATATGAGACAAACCAAACACGTTCTTATAGCATTCCACTGGTGAGGAATATGTCCTACGAGTGGACAAGAATGGCCAATCTAATATATTACATCGGTCCACGTAGGACATGTCGCCTCTTTACTGCCTGAGAGATAATCTCGACGAGTGTCAATGCTTACGGTAAGTTCTCAACCATTAATAATTTATCAAGTTAAAACAAAGAAAATCACAACCGTGAAGGAGGTTTGGATACCCGGTCTTGATGTAGCATAGATTTTGACGATTTTTACTTCCTCCGTTTTTGTTTCCATTGAGAAGATATATCAAACACTCGAGACAGTGTTTCATTGGCTATCCGAACACCCCGAATTTCGTTAAGAATACTTCGCTGCACGTCGTATTTTCAACTCTCTTCTCGGTGTTTGGATATCCTAATGAAACACTGTCTCGAGTGTTTGATGATTACTTCAATTCCAACCACATGTTTCTCGATTAGGTAATAAATCGAAAATGTCTGTTAGAAAATAGTAAACCTTTTATTTTACAAACCGGTGATTTCGCACAAACATTAATCTAAGATCAGTATAACTTCCCCCACCCCTCAGGTCCCCGAACGAATACTTTTTTTACGATCTGAGTTGTTAGAAAGAAACAAATAGATCTGATGGTAAATTTTTTAAACAATGCTTACCAACTGTTTTATTCAAAATATCACAGACTGGTGTATCTTCTATCCTTGGAAATTTATATCCCATGCATCCACACAATTTTCGTTGATTTGAGGCCCAACAAGACTTCTTGCATGCCTGCATAGGAAAGTGGAAAGATCAAAATTACACCCCTGTTGAGATAGTGTTTTGAGCGCCTTCCTTCGACATGTCTTTTGAAAATACTTTCGTTTGGGATAAACAATGTCTGTAATTAAACTTAAAATAACAGGTACAAAAGAAGTCCTGTAGTTTCCAAAAAAAAAAAAGTGATCAAAACTGCTTTTCGGACACCCTCAAAATGAAAAAATCATTTCATGGAATACTGGACCCTTTTTTGTC
>OZ026597.1:4526893-4534393 GCA_964020085.1 Micromussa lordhowensis
ATAAACCGTAGGTCCCGTCTCCTGCATCTTCAATGTTACACGGTTAGCAGGGGACGATAAAGAACCCACACACT
Organism: Micromussa lordhowensis; assembly: GCA_964020085.1. Lineage (NCBI taxonomy): Eukaryota > Metazoa > Cnidaria > Anthozoa > Scleractinia > Lobophylliidae > Micromussa > Micromussa lordhowensis. Next base: position 4,526,968 of record OZ026597.1, read on the forward strand.
TATCGAAAAGAGTAGGGCACGTAGTTCCCGGTGTTGTGGTCTGTCCTTGTCTCATGGGTTGGTGCTTCACATAGGGCTAACCTCACTGCACCTTTCCCCCTTGGACAGAATTGTCCAAGAAAAATTGCTATGACTATGACTAAGCGTTTTTGGAAGTTGACGGCTGACCAAGTTCTGGTTTTCAATTGGATCACGGGCTCAAGCAATGTTGACTTGTAATCAGAGCTGGGTTTTTCGGAGATTAAAAGTCAACCGAAATATTTTTCTTGTATGTCACTGCTTATGTTTTGTGTAATTTGAAGTTATTCATAGTCAAAAGAGAAGGCCAAACAATGTAAATAAAGTTACACTAAAAGATCAAACTTTTCGCTTATCCTTGGTAAGGTTATATCGAGCTTTGAACAACCCGGCCAAGGAGCTCCGCTTTTAGGCTTGGCGCGATCTATATATTACATTTTCAATTCAACAACTCAACCGCGGCCGGTACTTCACAAATTAACAAACAGATATAATAAGCTGTTGTGCATAGTACATGGAGAACGAGCCGAACAGTCAGAAAATGTGCAAAGGTAAGTTGCAGCTACTCAACAGGGTGAATTTGATCTTATGGTAAGAAGGGCCACAAGCTCGTTCCCAGGGTCTGTTATCTTCCCGCCCTCCCGGAGCGAAGATCAGAGACCCTGGATACGAGGTTGGAAGGGCCTGATAACTTGATTGCATTTAAGCCAAACCAAAAAAAAAATGTAAACTGCGTCATTTACAGCTTTGAATGAGACACGGAATCCTTGAAAAGCGGCTTTAGTTTTCATTCTTATAATTGCCGGTTTTCACATGACGTCACCAAAATTCAAACTATACAACTGTTGATCCTCCTGATATTTTACTTTAATGATGTATAAGAGAAGCTGAAAACTAATATTCATACAAAGTTTTGTTCCGAATGGGTTCTTGGTTTTGTGATAGACTACGGTTGAATTTCTAAGCTTTTGCGTGACGCGGCATTTACATGAAAGCCGAGGTGTTTAAAAAGTGACTTATTTCGGGAAATTTGGCCATCTGAGCAGTTCTTGTATTGGAAAAAGTATTATTTTAATCGTTTTAGAGTTCCTCAAAAGATAAATTTCCCCTTCTGTAGCAAAACTCGGTGACAGATGTTTCTGTTGGTTTCCGGTCCATCCGGATGGGCACCAACTAGCGTCTCCATACAAATCTCTATAAATTTGGGGAAAAAGCTTCTCCGCATATCTTGCAGAAGAAAAATTGCTGTGACTTGAATCTTGGCGAGGGTCTTTGCATAGTTAATTTTTTTCTTTTCTCAGATTCTGGACTTCATCTATTGAACAGTTTTGATTTTTATTTTGAATGGCCTGACACTGAAAACCAGCAATACTTATACAGAGGAAATAAGGTGGCCGCACGGAGATACGAAATTTATCTTCGAGTGTTGGACGATATATGTCAACACAAGAGAAGTTTCGTATCTTCAGGCGACCATGTAATTTTCTTTTTATTATTTTCACAATACATAACGACGCTTTTGGCGATTTTCCGAAGATTTCCGACCACTTCCGGAATATTTCCGAAGATTTTCCCAAACTTTTACCGAAGATTACCGAGGATTGCTGAAGAGGACCGAAGAAGATCCGAACACGTTTCGATCATACACTAACAAATTGAAGTGTAGTTGTGGGACAAAAAAATAGTTATCAAGAATGATATCTTCACATGTAAGGATATCATAACGTTTTTTTGTGTGGCTTACACCAAGTGTAATTCACACTTTGTCATCATCCGAGATATTTATTTATTTCTTTGTTTATTTATTTATTTGTCGACGAGAGATAGTCCTTGTCACGTGGTCAACGAAGAAGACTAGGTTCCAGTTAGTGGTGGAGTCGGCCATTTTGCTGGTGGATTAGAGTTTCAATTTTATCCCCTGCTTTTAGTTTTCGAGGTAAGTTGTTTTTCATTTTGAGCTTGTTTTTGCGTTCTGTAGTTTATCATTTAGTTTACGTGTGGAAAATCTAGTTTCTTATTTTCTTACAAATAACGAAACAAGTTTACTTTGTTGAATGACTTTCAGGTGTATTCATGCAAGCCGGGACGCGGGAGTTATTTTCCTTAAGTAAGTCAGCGCATAGACCTGGAATTTGTTCAGTGCATGTTGTACGGGAGCCATTATACTTTTATAAGTTAACGTTCATTGTCTTGAACCTTCGGACGTTTAAAATTTTTCCTTCGGGGGCCAGGAATTCAAAGTCAGCGGCGCTTACAAATGGGTTTAAAAAAAATCATAAGATGTCCGCCTTCTCAAAACTGGAAACAAGATGGTAAGATGGTAATTACAGGTTAACGCACTCAGCGAGTGAATTAGCGGGATTTACCTGCACGAGTTTACTAACAATGGAGAGAAATACCGCAATACTGCAAGAGGCCGCTCAGTGCGGTATTGAAAATTTCGAGTTCATTGTTAGTGAACAAAAACTATTACCCCACTCACGCTTGTGGGACATAAGATGGTTATACCCAACTCGGCTCTATGTGCCTCATGGTCTATCTAACATCTCATATCCAATGTACGCTCGTAGAATAGGTGTTAATCTGCGGCTTCAGACCAAAAGCTAGGCTTTCTTGGGAATCCACTCAATTTACAGCTATTGTGATTCTACTTTAAAACTTATGGTGGAAATCAAACTGAATTATTGATTGATTGAATGACTAGCGCACTGACTGACTGATTGACTGTCTGACTAATTATTTGATTGATGGATTGATTTATTCTTTGATTGATTGATTAAAATTTTCGAAAATTTAAGGTGGCTCTTAACCCCCTTCGAAGAATGGTTTTAAACTTTGCAAAACAGTTGTATCTTGTCTCACTGATTACAATTGGACAATAAAAAATGGGGGTCACAGAACTCGTTTTTGAGTTATAAGCTCTCAAAGCTTAAATTAAGGGTGTTTTTAACAGGTCATATTGTTGCTATGGTAACCTATTGAGTCACAAAATTGACAGCAACTTGTTCACCAATTATTGGGCAGTTTTTTGATACCATGAAAGAGTGATTTTAATGACCCATCAACCTCTAAGTCTTGGAAAGTACTGGAAACTGTTTCCAGCCACCTTAAGTATTATTTGACCGCTTTAAGTTCGTGATTTCCTAAATCTACCAACAACTAACCATATGAAGGACCAGGTTCACTTGATCGCAAAACCTTAGTGTCCAATCCATTTTCTGTAGTTCCTCCATTGAAAACGTAGCAGTTCCCATACGCAAAATGCCAAAAGTGGCCCCAGATATCACTGGAATAATTCCTAAGGAAGCCATCCAAAATGACAATCATCCCAGACAATAATGATGGGGATATGCAATAGAATGTATCATACATGTGACTATTGCCGGAGTAAAGTTATATGAGGAAAAAGATCACCGCAGCTACAAGTTGGCATAAGTTTCTGCTTTCATGAGCTAAGCCAGTGTTACTACTCGAGATATAACACTTACAGCATTTCTGTTATATATTACCAACCTTGAAAATATGAGTATATTTTAATTCTCCTGTATTGCTTCTTTTACAGGCTTTCATCACGAATAAATGTTACAAAGTAACAAAATGATATTACATGTAACTTTGAGCATTTTGAACCAAAACATCATTGGAAACGTAAGATCGGCAAAATGAATTTACTTACGCACAATTCACTCCAAGATAAGTGCAATAAATTACAAAGTCTTCAAATTGGTGACCCAATGCTCTCAGCAAGTCAGGATCTTGTCGCGCCATAATTGTCTTCAGGTTCTCCCTATCTAGAAACTCTGCGTCCATTTGACCCCCTATACCATCTTCTTCTTCTTCTTCTTCTTGATCTTGATCGCCTTGACCTTCTTGACCTTCTTTATCCTCTTCATCTTCTTCATCTTCAACACCTGGAAATCAAATTGGTTACGTGGCATGCAGAATTGGAGCCAAAAGCAACAAACTTCAACACACAAACATTTCTGTTGTGTCAAGTGAAACTTACTATCCAACAGAGATCTTATCGCAAATTCCGATCTAAGAGATTCTGATTCGTCCACTTCGTCAGCTCTCAAAGCATTCATGCCACAGATTGTTATGGCAGGAAAATGTAAGCTCTGAAAAATGATGAGACACACATTTACCTTAATGTATCATGTAATCGTCTAACTATACGTTTAGTCTTATAATTAGTAAGTGTTTGAAACGAGGACTCACAAAGGCTGTTCATTGATATCCGGCCGCAGTTTTGATTATCAACTGTTTCCCTAGCTAAGTCATTTGACAATGCCATGGCAACCTCATTTTGACATAGAGGTCAAAATAATCTTGTTCATCCTTTTTTAGATGAGCATTGCAGAATTACTGCCATTTTACATTCCACTGTCATTTTCTGGGATGCATTTTTTCTGCCAGTTTAGGTTATTTTTCTGACTTGGTGATAACATATGACGGCAAACTTAATGACGTCATGCGAGTTCAGATGACGTTGTGGCCAGCAGAAAAATACATCCCATATTTCTGTGGTCTTCTGCCTTAAAGAGATAATCAGAATATTGATTGATAATTGGGCAACATTCATCGTAGTTGAGGGCCAATTTTCGCATTGATGACAATTTCATTAATCTGCGTTGGCCTTGAAAACGCCCTCTGAGGCAGATCGTAGATTTAATTAGCAAGAGACGGAATCCTGCACAAAAAAAAATAAAAAAAAAAACTTAAGAAAATAATATTTACATTCGAATTCAACGAGAAGTTTGGTTGCTTATTAACATACCAGTCGAGTGACGCTATGGAATCATTAAACGAAATGTAGATTTAACAAATTGACGTCAGTTTTTCATGCGTCTGTCCTCTTATTGATCATAAATTTCGTCATCACATTGTCAAAGTAGCTGTGGATCTGATGACGAAATTCATTGTCAATAACAGGACAGACTCATTAAAAACTGACGTCAATTTGTTTTTTACGATAACAAATGGTCGAATTGCCCGCTCTCGCTCAATGACGCGTCGCACAAATTTCAAGTTCATGTGTCTGTCCGCATATTGACGATAAAAATTAGCCAATGAGCGCGCGAGAATTTCTGCAGTTATCGTAAAAAATTAAATAGAGCTTGAAAGACAAGCAAAACAATTAACATGAAACATGATTCATCACCGTGTTATGGACTATCTGCACATGTGTAGCCAGAGGACGTTGCCGGTAAATCACGTGAAGATCATGAACCTGCCACGAGACAACAGCCAGACAAGTCAGAATAGAAATAATCCAGAAGGTTTTTCTGATCGGATGACATGAAGCCACAACCCTTCCCGCTCCGTGCATTGAAGTATATCCAAAGAAATCATACAACATAAGGGCTACAGAGCGGTGCTCATCTTGTTGAGCAGTTTCCATTTCTCGCTCAGTTGCCCTTTGGTAGTTAAACTAAAGTCAATCTCTAGGCGAGAGGCTGTTTACATCCTTTGGGTCATGTCGCTGAGGTCTACAATAATGGAACAAACCAAAACCCAAATTAAAAATGAAGTTTCACACACTCCGAGAGCCTGATCTGAACTTTAACTATATTGAATTCACGGCTATCGTCATAAAAAAGCCCTGCTGATCTGGCCTCGCTTATAATTACGGTGGGTTTTAATCTTTATCTGATCTTAGTTGTAATTTCATGGGCATTTTAATATTACAATTCCGGTGTGCATGGGCTTTGACAGAGTTTGTATATTTAGCTATGATTTCTTTGTCACGCTTTGATGCCTTAAATGATAATCGAGGACCGTTAAATTGAGACATTTGATGCACTCAGTCTTCAGCTCATTCAGCTCTCAGTGTAAATCGAAAGAAAAAGGAAAAAAAAGTTATGAAATATGCGTTTTAGAAATCTCTCCGCCTCTGGCAAGAACATCTTTTATTCAAAACTGGAAAATAAAAAGATTATATTATTTACATCGGGAAGTAATCTGCTGAGCCAATCTTTAGAGGGAGGTCACAATGGAATTGTGCTAGTCATTTGTTATATTTCAATTTGTCGCTATGATCTTCATTCATAATAATTGAAGGATGTACCTTTTTGAAGTCGTTGAATATCACCGTAGATCGTTCAGTGTTATTGGGAATTATACAAACTTTCTTTGCATTAGGAATAGTCATATCAATTATTTGCATGATGTATTTTTAATTTTTTAAATATTACGACGGTCACCATGGAAGCATTGAACAAACTTGATCACTTTCAATAGACTTGAAGCTGTGTTGTACTACAAAAGTCAATAAACCACGGCTACCGATATCACCGACTTCATATGAACCTCATATCATTGCAAACCTAACCCTTTTTCAGTGTGTGAAATATAATTGGAAAACAATTATTTGAAAATCAGTAAAAAAGGAAGCAAGCGAAAAAACAAACAAAGTTTCATGACAGACTTCACAAAACAAGATACATGTAGAATTCTAGCTCTATTGACAATTATTTTCACTTATTTATCTGATGCAAGGATTTCTAACAAAATGAGAAATTTATTTTGAAAAATATTTATTTTTGCTAAAAGTCCTATTTCTTTACCTTAACATTTTTGTCCGTTTATAAGAAAAAGGTTTATTAATCAGTTTGATTTTGCGGAAAAGTAACAGAACGGATTAAAAGGACTAAAGAAATACTAAAGTGAGAAAGACCAACAGAAGGTGGAAAGGCGTTTTTACCGAGGTTTTAGTCGATAGAAGTTTGAAGCTTAGAAAACTATGATACCTCAAAATACCTTTCAAGTAACGTTTTCCCCTCAACCGGCTATCTTTTCTTCCATTATTGTTAGCTTCCTTAATTCTTTAGTACTTCTGATGTTTATGTAAACAGCCACGGCATCTTATCACATGGATTTAAAAAAAAACTATTAAATTAAGATTGTCTTTTATAATGCAAAGAGATGAGAAGTCACTACCTAAGATAGGCATAAGCCAATGTTATTTTGTGTAAATAAGTTTTTTTGAAAAATGTTTTTCTTAATGAAAAAAAAAAAATAATAATAAAATAAATTATTTTTCATTTTATTACCAAATCGAGCATCTTTGATGCGAAATCGAAGAAAATTTAAATGTCTTCAAGGCGTAGCTTACTATTACATGAGAGGTGCACTGGTGTAATCCAAGAAACATTGCTAATCCTGGGTGAATAATAGCACTGGACGAAAATATGGCTAAGTTTAGAATATTGTTTTTACAGAGGAACCCTGCAAACACGCAATCGGTGAGCTCGAAATCCCCGCTGACGAAAACAAAGCTGATTTCCTTGGATTTGATCCATTATTTTGGAGAGCCAGTTTCTATCTGTAAATTCGAAGTCAGTTAATTAACTCCGACAACTGATTGGCTCGAATGATTTACTCAAAACTTTTATAAACTGTCAGTTCT
>OZ026597.1:4546893-4559393 GCA_964020085.1 Micromussa lordhowensis
GTATAACTATCACGCAATTTCTATAGTTTCTTTTTCCTCATTTTAAATTTTGAAAAGATTAAAATTACGCGAGGAATTGTCAACGATTCGTTTGTAAATCTAAATTTGGTGGCACTTTATTCAAGTTAATTTTTGAAACATTATTTGACATGATCACAACCTATTAATACTTTCTTCACTGTTTCGATCGTGTTTCGTTTTTTTTTTCCTCGTTTAATGCGCTGTACTGGTAACAAGCGCGAACATTTTACTGTGTATTGACATGCAGAGCCACCTTGAATATAAATAATTCTGGAAGAGGATATTGGGTTTCTGGATTGATCATCATTTCCTGAAAATTCCATTTATCTGCAGATATATCTTATACATTACTTTACGAAACACATTCGGGTTTTTTGGTTTCTTCGGAAGGGGATTAAGGGCAAAGAGGTCAATCAGAAACCAAATATATCCTCTTGTTTAACTTCCAGCGAGGCTGTGTTGAATTATGTCTGGTTTCAAGCAACTGTTTCCATTATTACTTTTCAAAAGTGTAGGCCCAATTGTCTGATTTTCAAATTGTTGTGGCTTTTATTTATACGGAGTTTTAGAAATTTATCATCAATTGTCTGAATATTCCAAAATGTTACAGCTACTATTTGGACTGACAAGCATTTTTATCGAAAATATTCACAAATAGATTGGTTTCTCTAATTGTTTGATATTTCTTAATAATATTGCCTTCAGTTATCCAAAACTGACTGATATTTTCAATAAAATTATTTACTATTACATCTTTGATTTTCAACGCAATTGTGTGATTCAAGTTCTTCTAAAATGTTATCGCTGTCGTTTACTACGGACAAACATTTACCAAACATTTGCTATAAGCTCATTGCTTTCCAAGCTGTAATTTCAATTGTCTGATTCCTCTAAAAAGCTATTGCTTTCTTTTGGAAATGAAACAGTTTCCAATTATCTGATTTCTTCTAAAATTTTATCGCTATCGACAGAAATTTGCCAAACATTTGCTATTAGCTCATTGCCTTTAGAGCTGTAGTTTCAATTGTTTGATTCTTCTAAAATGTTATTGCTTTCTTTAATACAAAAAATTAACAAAATCAATAGGATATTAAGTGATACATTTCGAAGCTTGATAACCAGACATTAATCTAACACACCTCGCTGGAAGTAATTTCTAAAAGATAACGAAGCAAGCCATGAAAATTTCGTTTTAATTGGCCTATAATTTGTCGGGTTTTTGCTTTTTCATCTCGGCTAAAAGTGACGGAAGCCCTAAAATGTTTCAAACGCTAGGACTAGATGGAGGTTTTCGCGTTTTTTTTGTTTATTATACATATTGTAGTACAATCGATTCGTGGCTTGCATTAGCTATCTTCTTGAAATACATTGCATGATAATATCACGTTAAACAGTTAAGCTCTGTCTGACGGACAGCTAGAAATCTATATACAGAAATGAGACGAGCTGGTTAAAATATCTACGACTGCAAAGTTTCTGCACAACATTGTTACTAGAATCGCTATAGTTGGGGCTCAATTTACCCGGCTATATACATTTTCTCAAATATTTCGGTTTACAAATGGTTTCACCTTCTCAATGTTGTGTAGAAATGTTGCAGTTGTACAAATTTCAACTTGTTTTTTCATTTTTGTATATAGATTTCTAGCTGCACGTCATTTACAGCTTTACCGTTTAATGTAATATCATCGTGCAATATACCATCTTGAACACAAACAAATATTTTCTGAATTCAAAATCTTAGTTATTGAAAATCTCGAATGGTTGGCGACAAAATTGTTCACAAGTTTGTGTTGAAGGTGGTATGCGTTCATTTATTGGCGGGAAAATTTTGAGGGTACCCCATTTCACTTTTTGTGAAAAAAGTTGTCAGGGGAAACGCTGTGCAAATTTTTTCTAATTTTCCCGCCAAAAGTCTTAGTATATATAGAGCAACTTGTTAAATGACACCTTTGTAATTAATTTAACTGAATTTCAATTAACTAATTAAAAAATACTGGTGATGTATTGATTTGTCATTATTAAATTAATGTTACTTGATGTCGATAAAAGAAACAAAAGAAGACAAAACAAGTTTGAGTATTGTATCTTTATTGAGTACATTAAGTAAATGTAGTTCACTGAATAATAGTCAAGAGTAATTAAAAATAATACCAAAGGAAAAACGTTCTATGCGTATTTTTCTTAGGGGTTTTTGGCTGGAAAATAAAAATTTCAACAAGGAGTCACATAGGAAATAAAAAAAAATTGGCGCATGCGTATTTAGGGCGCCCGTATTTTTCTAAGTTTTTTGGCAGGAAAATTGAAAATTTTGACATGGGTTACACAGTAAGAGTAAATTTGGACAGTCAAGACAGTTTTTAGAAAACCTTTAATAAACAAGATAAATTGATTTTATACAAGAAACTCGACAAAACAGCGACGTTCAGTTTTTTCTGGATTTCTGAAAACTTTTTTCAAATCGATTTTGGTTGAGAGATTTTGTATAAACAAGGCAATCCATTATGAAATTAGACCGTGAAATAACTAGCAAAAAGTTTATTCTAAATGTGAAAGCTATCTATAAAAATTTGATTCTCAAGGAAAATCAAAGACTCCCGAATCTTACGATACGAGAATTCGGTGAATCCTATGATAGAAACGTGCGTGACTATTAAACAACAGTGCTGTTGCGTTACACTAACGACCGTTGAGAATATGTTAATAAAGTTTTGAACGAGAATTATTCAAATTCAGGAAATGTGGCCGTATTTTAACTGTTAACTCAGAAAATAAAAAAAAAAGTTTTCTTTTGGTACCCTGCTGTCTTGCCGTTTGTCTAGACAAGCCAACAAAATACCAAAAGGCACTTCACAATCTTTGTTTGCTATAAATTTACAGCTACATCTCCTGTTGCAATGCCGTGTATTGAAAATTCCAGCACAAAGCCTTATTAACATATTCTCAACGGTCGATAATGTAACGCAACAGCTCTGATGTTCAGGAGTCACGTACGCGTCAGTCACACAATCCACCAAGCTCTCGTATCGTGAACAAAGACAAACCTGGATTAAAACTGGATTGAAATTTGTAAAGCAAAGTCAATCAAATATGTCCTTACAAAACCGAACTATAAATCTTCTTTTTCTGCGCCGGTCCCTTTTTATAGACAACCTTCGTGTATTCTGTTTTCAAAATTAATTGCGAAGAAAACTCTGTCGCTCCTTATTTATTGCTCACGAAAAAGCCTATCTTACTTCCTTTTTTTGGTTTGAAAAAAACAATCTCTAAATTTTATCTTACTTAGGTCCCTTGGTACTATGTCTTGTGTCTTGTGTCAAGTGTCCATTCTTCTTAATTTTTCCTCCATAGTGTTGGCTTTTATTGTGCAATGGTATACTCGGGCCTGAAAGATAAAAGATGAAAAATGTTAGATAATTAATCATACTAAAGCTTTGCATTGTTTATGCTTTTTCTTGCAGCTTCGTGAACCTTTTTATCCTGTTCGCCCATCTACATTGGCCACTGAATTCCTGTATTGATGCTTTTTTTGAAATTCTCATCACCTACTTGCCTAACAATATACTAATGTTGTATGAAGAAGCTGAACCTCGATTATTTTTGTAAACTAATGTATCATAAAACCTCTTAATCCGGTCAACATTCTTTACAGTAGTAAACTTCTTGCAGTAGTAAACTTCTTGCATTTGAAAGGACTAAAAGCAATCGCAACGGCTTAATCTGAAAGCTCAACTGCATTACCATCCTTTTGTTATTTATTTCTGTCAGTGCATAAAAAACTGATGTTTTTTTTCAGAACTTTAAATCATGAAGAACTCGTGAAACTCCTTGATACCAGCTAATTGCCACTTGTCTTTTCCATCTTATTAAAATTAAGTGAATAAATGTGAATAAATAAACACAACTGACCTGCCATGGTGAAAATCCAGCCAATGCCATCTAATAATCTGTCCTTTTGCATAACCTGCAAGGAAGTAGAATAGATTGATAAGATTCCCGGCTCATTACAGATTTTTGTGGAGAGGGGGCCAAAAAGAACTGAGACTGAGTTTTTATGAGACAGACACTTTACTGAAAAGTCATTGCTTATAAAGGCTTCAGGATAACCCTCGACTCTGTTAATAAAATTGTCGTCGTTACGTGACCGCTCACAGCAATCCTGCTTTTTATGCTCTCGCATTCAATGTGGGCTCGCTTTTTTCAACACAACTAAAAGGAACAGGGTGTCTGAATCTCACAATTTGGAACTTTAAAGAGCTTTCCCGGCCTTTTATTTCATTTCCGTCATAGATGTCACACAGCACGAGTTGTGTTTCTCGCTTCTACAGACTTTGATGATATGTGAAAAATCTCGATTAACTTTGTGTTTAATTTTGGGCGATTACAAATAAATCACTGACCTGACATCGTCACCATCCTGCTGAGACCATCCTTGTAATTAACTAAGCTTCCTTTCTTTTAATCTGAAAAAAAAAACGTGAAGAACTATTAAGTTATTTTTCATATTCCCAACTAAAAGAGAAACGAGAAGGCTTTTTTTCAATTCATTCATGTGACAATTGCTATATTGCCTTCTAATTTGTAAATATATAGAGGGTATTACACGGGGGCGCGAAGATATGAATTTTATTTTCGAGTGGCAAAACAATATTTTACGAACAAGCGCAGCGAGTGAGTAAAATATTGTTTTTTGCCTCGAGAAAATAAAATTCATATCTTCAAGCCGCCGTGTAATGTTCTTTTTATATAAAGACATGCTGATGACGGCGTTTTTGATGATTTCCCGAAGATTTCCGACCACCTTCCGAAGATTTCCGAAGAAGTTTCAAAATTGTTCCGAAGGCAGGACGAACGCTCCCGAAAATTTTCCGGGAATTTCCGAAAATCTCCGAAGATTGCCGAAGACTTTTGAGGAAGACCCGAAGATGTTTCGATGATACACCAACGAATTTAAGTACAATTTAAGAGACAAACTTGATATCAATGAAATCATCGATAAACTCACGTGTGAGATTATGGAAAATAAACCACTCGGGTCCCGGATGTATTTTTTATGAATTTTACAAGTGGTATATTTTTCAGTAAAACATCCGTGTCTATGTAATAAATATCAATAAAAAGTACATTACAGTAACTGTTTTTAGATTCCTCTTTTCAAGGTAAAGTGGAATACCCGAAATAGGGCGCATGACATTTTCCCGGCATGTTTTGGTTTCGCAACAGTCAATGATCTTTTAACCCGTAGAATGTTTTATGAAAACCATTGTTCAAGTTTGTGTCCACTTTAGCATGATAAAAAAATATACAGAAAACCATTAAATCAATAAATAAGTTACTGACCTGATACGACTTGACCATCAGCGAGGATGCCACCTTTGTCAACGATCCCTTTGTCAAAAATTAAGTCCGCTTCTCATCTAACACTCTGAAGTAAAATATAAAGAGCTATTAGTTTATTCAGTTTATACTATTTCCAGATTTTTCCAGCACTTATAATTCGATGAAACAATAGTTGCACTCTTTATCAAGTGATACTACAATAATGGTCTCAAACAAATGTTCTTTCATTGGTGAAATCGTGGATATTTTTCTCACAGGTTACCATAGCAACAGTACAATCTGTCAGAAACACCCTTAATTTTGCTATAACTCGTAAAAGAGCTCAGTGAGCCATAGTTGAGTGGGTTCAGAACTACCTTACATTTTTCGAAAGTAGTCAGGTGAGCCTGAATCAAGCCGAACTACTGGAGTCATATTTCACTTTACTCATAACTGAGTGCTTGTCTTTATACAACTTCATTGAGTGTTTCTGAATTTACCCCCTCTGCCCTGGACAAAGGACTTTAGCATTGTCAAGGGGGAGGAGCGGGGGAAAGACTTTGAAAGGCTATGACTGCAAATTGTTGCAATTTCACGTAAAAAAGGCGACAACAAAGGAAAGTATTGTAGAGTGAAAGATGTGAACATCTTGCTTTGCGAATGTTCTTACTATGCAACCAGAACAGTTTATTGTCATTTTGAACTGCCTTTCTATGACTGTTGTGTTTCTACAAGCATTGTAGCATACTAATAACTTTGACTTGAAATAAGAACTTCCAATTTAATTTTGTGAACGAGAGTAGAAGCAAACTATTCATCGTATATTGTGTCTTTTTGCTAAATGTCCTCAACATAATTTGCACACGATCAGAAGCAGATCAGCATTTTATAATAACTTTAAAAATTCTCGCACGTTCATTGGCTAAGTTTCATTGTCAAATAGCGAACAGACATCAGTTTTTCGTTTGTCTGTCCTGTTACTGACAAATGTATTTCGTCATAACATTGTGAAAGTAGTGTGTAGATATGCAATCACTGAAATGTCATCAGTGGCGAAATACATGGTCAATAACAGGACAGACACATGAAAAACTGACGCCAATTTATTGATGTGATTATAAAGGGAAATGCTCACTTCTCAGTTCCATTTTGTTATTATTTTTTTAAATCTATAGTTTAGTGGTTATTTTATGTTTTAAATAATGTCGTTGACCTCAAGGATCACCTTCAAATCAGTTCAATGCAATCTAAGTGCTTTTTGATAAAAATAGAAATTCTCTTTATGGACTGTCATACGTTTGTTTCAGTGTCACTTGCAAACATTTGCAGTATATCACTAGTTATCTTTTAGATGATTTTTTATATTCTTTTCATCAGTCTGCTGACATTGTTTGACCATTGTTAAGAGAAATTGGATGAGGATCTCTCTGTTGATGTTTTTCTCTTCCTTTAGTGCCATCAGCAATTTCGTTTGTTTGTTTGTCACCTTTTGTTCCAAGCTATAAAAACCTTCATAGCTTTTGAATAACGGAAAACTAACAAAACGGCTTCTGACCGCCAATCTACAAATTACTTTTTCTTTGTGCTTTTTTTTCATACCCACTCATCCCAAAACCCTTCGGAGTTCTTCACCTTCATAAACACCTTGAGGGTCATCCAAAAATTCTGAACAGTTCATAACCCCGGCGTGTGACGCCCTTACAAATGTGATTGATAACCTGGCACAGTGACGTACATGGACTAACCTCATCTAGTACAGTGATGTCCCACTCTGGCTTATTGTTGAGGACTTCACATGATCGAGTCAACAAGCTTTCCAAGAGGTTGTCTGTACTGCTCAGCTTCATCATAGGAGGCTAACAGGAGATATAACATCACATTTACATTGTATCTTGATTTCTTTTAAAGCTCAAAAGAAAAGGCAATTTTATATTCAATATTACCTGCATACGCACACGACAAATCTGCAAATTTGTGGATGTAATCAAATTGAAGATGAATCTCACTTTAATTCTTTTGTATTGCTTTAAATATTCTATTCTAAGAGATGAATATTATAGCAAAATAGAAATTATCGTTCCGACTTTTAAACAATTTTCTCCGTTACAAATCATCGGTGAACTTAAGACTTCTACAAATCATTATGCTAATATCCAATTAGCAAAATCAATTTCATCTTGCTTCGCGATCAACGCAATATTCTTCTTTCTACTCAAACTGATATAAATTGATTACCATATCATAACGTTATGATGTGTTCACGATTATCAAAATTTGTTTAGTTTTAACCTACAAAAGCTTTTGCAACACTGTATGATTTTTGGTCAAATAAATAAAGCTTGTTGCTGTTGCTTTAAAGTCGATTCAAGGAAATGAGACGTGGGCAAAAGTTGTGGTAATTGTTCGGGATATTAAGACAACATCCCGCTGGTCTGTGACACTTACACATACCCGAGAGTTATTACACGAGTCTTCTATGGGTAGATTTACTTGCGTGACTGTAAAATCTAATCGAAAGCCTTGCCCATGAAACCCGGGTGTAACGTTTCCCCGATATATGACAAATAAATTTGCAATCTCTGCAAGGAAAATCAGTTAACTAAGCTAAAAAAACTTCATTAATACTTTCACGAGCTGCTGTTCATTTTTTTTCTATAAACTAACCGAAAAGCTAACGAAGCCGATTTTGCAAATTACGTCTGATGAATGTTAAAAATCCCGAACCGTTTCAATATTTAGCTCGGTTAGAAGAATTATACTGACACGCTTCGTCTCTCGACACGGCGTGAAGCACAACCAGAAGACAGCATGTACAGAAGAAGCTTAGATTCTTATCGGTAGCTACTTCGGTAGTAAAATATAGCTGCATATCAAATATAAGAATAACTACACATAATGCCTCAAGAATGGAATGCCTTACCTCGGGAACGTTTCACCTTGAGAAGGAAGAGGATGTCGGCGTGTTGGCAACAGGTCCCAGATAAGCCCACATGTTTTTCGTACGGGCAGTTTCCTGTCGAAATCAGAAATGATCACTTTCCGTAGTTAACGGTTCTTGCAGAATTGTAGAACGTAACTCTGAAAATTAAAAAAACGAAGTATTTCCGTATTTTTCGGCTTCGATTCACCGCGTGTTGAAGGTGATAAATAAAATCTGCATATTGCGGCAGAATTTGCAATTCAAATCCCAAAATTATCACCATGCACGAGGAGGCCTGGGTTCTTCGCTTTACTGAACTTCACATACTGCAAAAAACCATCTTGAGCTGGCTTTTGCTAGACTCTTCCAAAAATGAGAGGAACAACTTGATCGGCAATCAACAAAAGTCGGTTAATTAAGACCGCGGTGCCTGATTTCCAAGGGTAATTATGTCAAGTTCACGAACTTTGTCAATGAAGAGACAAACATGACTTCCTTTTTTTTTCGTTCAATGTATAATAAAACAATTATTAGATTCGGTTTTTATGATATCCAGAATAATCAAGGTCTAGGTAAGAGTTGTCAGCCTTAGCCTTCGGCTTGTGGCTGATAATCCCTACCTCGACCTTGATTATTTTGGATATCACAAAAACCTCATCCATTGTCTTTCTTTAATCATTCTTTCTTATGAGGATGGCAGGGGAAAGTTCTACAGTTTTGTTTCTTAAATAAACAGCAGTATTTATCCCAAATTCATGGTCACTTCAACTATCAATTAGTTCGAAAACATTGCAAAACGCTCCCTGGAACAAATGCCAGATCTACTTGTGCTCCAAAGTAACTACCAAAATGGTTTATATCTGAAACATTTTGAATAAAATGTTCTGCATAATGTTGTTTTATCGGTCTCAAATGAAAGCGATAAGCTAAGGAACATGGAAGAGACAAAACAATACAGCATTGATTAGTATTGTGCATGAATTATGCAAAGGTACATTTTGGATTCCACATTTCCCGCTGAAATTCAATTTTATCACAGTTAGTTTATTCAAATGGCCATAAAGTGAATAAAGCGATATATATTGCACTTGGTTGGATTTCAATGCTCTCTGTTCCTACAGATCGCTACAAACAGAGGTTGTTTTTATTTAACTAAGAAAATACCTCTTAGGTGGAAGCCAAAACAATGCTTGTTATTATGTTAGGCGTTTAAGAAATCCCAACTTCATCTATATAGCTTAAGCATTAGATATTATACACTGTAGAAATTGGCTGTCTCTACAAACTCTTAATGCTTGAATGGTTCAAGGAATGGGAGTAAGGATTACTGTCGAGTTTCCAATCTACATGCTTATATTTTATTTATACTAGAGGTTACCGTAGTTCATTATTTAAAGCCGGCAGAATTCCTGAAAAAGCTTACGGTAACACAATGAAATATCTATAGCATAACTAAACAATCCCCGCTGTGTTGCACTCCAAGATATTCATAACTTGATGAGTCAGTTTAAATTTACAATAACAGTCTCTTTCAGCACTATATTACCTATAACATAAAGGTGAAGATGACTCATGTCATTCTTACCTCACCTCAGTCTGCCTACTACATTTGAGTTCTTTACAACCCTGAGGAAAAAGAAGTCAAAGGTACTGATAAACAACCTTGTTGAGTACAAATATTATTTATCGACTCTTTCTCAAGAAGTAAAACATTTTTTTTTAAATTCATAACGAATCCGTAACGTTTTAGTGTGTTTTAAGTTCTTTTTTTCTTTCAAAACAAATAGATGAGCTGTGGTTTGAAAACAATTTTCTCAGGTTTACGCCTATGATTGCGATATACAAAATGTACTGAATGTATCTCTAATTATAATATCACGTTAACTTAGTTTTGTTGAGTTACCCAGGAACTGCTTAAATTGAATTAAGTAAAAATCTACCGGGGTTAATTTCTGGCCAATTGCTCGTACATAGATACCAGATTTTGATCTTTTTTTTTGAAAGTTTAGAGTACACTAAATAGAAAATTTTTTTTCTTTGCCAAGCTCTTTTCACTTAGGCTAAGACCTGGTACATGAAGGTTGTCATGGAAACTCCTGAAGTTAAAAACGATGAAAAAAAGACAAGTGTTCACAAGACTTCTTTCTGTTCACTCCTATGGAATTTCTGCGACTACACGTCCGCCCACGGGCTAGGAAGGATATCTGGTGTCAAACATTGGACTAGGACAGTGTTCTGGAGTTTGTTGTTTATTGGAGCTGTCACGATGCTTTGTATTCAAGTCTATACTTTGTTGTGCAAGTATGAAAGTCGACCGCTAACAACGTTAGTTATTGTCAAAAAAGAGACGGTAAGTCCTTAAAACGAGCTAGAAGCGAAGAAAAAATCCCGTAGAGTAAAAACGAATGTTAGGAATGAGTACAGTAGTTTTAAGGAAAAGATTTTTCGCATATGAACAAGTTTTGCATTGTTAAATTTAAATATTTTGAGGCTTGAACATTCTTTGTTAAACAAGATGTTCTGGAAAAGATAATTTTAATTCCAAAGTGTAGGAGGCTGTTACTTTTTTTAGGCACTAGAATATACATAGGGGACAATATGTTGTCAGTCTTAGATTTGTTAGTCTACTACCAAGTTTCTGGTGCGCTAATTTGTTAGGGGCATTCCTTTTGTAACAGATAGATGAAACTTATTTCACCATTGGCTAGAAGTGGTAAACTCAAATTCAATACAGGCGAATATCGATGGAAATTAGTCATGTTAGTTGCAGGCAATTATCTTTCAGGCTGGCCTCGGGAGCAACCCTGTTTGTTCTCTCTCTGCTTAATATATCAGGGTAAAACCCATTGCTGACCATCAACTGGCTAGTAGAAAACTGGCAAAACACACAGCTTTACGGAGATCATTTACATTTTTTTTTTTCTGTTAAACATTACAGAGTTTGGATTTTCCAATGGTTACTTTCTGCAACTACAATGCACTCAAAAACGTCTTCGTTGAAGAGAATAAGAACAACAACTTGACGGCGTTCGTTCAAGATCTACACAATTCGAGTAAGTCAATTCAAAATTTTCAATTTTCCATTACATGGGAATAGAACATTTCAACCCCAAAACCTCTCCGATTTATGTCACTGGCTGAATCGTATCCGATCATCCATGTTATCTATATAGACTTCCCACTCTCCTTGATACCATATTCAGAGATCATCAGAATTTACTCTCACCCGTTCTACATCGTTGGATCTCGTTGTGTAGAATCTGTCTCTTTTGATGAGTCATGATAATCAAATAGCCGCCATTTTGGAATCGCCATCTTGGATTATTATTCTTTTTATTTCAAGAAGACAGAAAATCACCAAAAAATAACTCAAAGCAGTAACAATCAATACAGCAGTGTTGAAAAGTCCTAAAACAAAAATATTACTGCAAGTTTTCTTTGAATATTGAAGTCGTTTTCAACGGGTTTTGGGTCATCGGTGTGCGGGTTAGCGTTAATAAGTAAGTTTGGTCATTTTCACAGATGGATCAAATGTCCAGAATCTGCAAATCAATTCCACATCCAAGCCGACGCCTGAACGTTCTTCAACAGCCAACTTTACAGACGAGACCTGGAAAGACGAAGACTATGAAAATCCAGACCAACTTGATTCTCGCTTTCTGCGAGGCGAGGAAATGGCAGTGTTTTTAGCAAGAGAAGATGTGGAAGTTCTCTCTTTATTGGGTCATCAATTTGACGAAATGGTGTTGTCCTGTACCTTCAGGGGAGTGTCGTGTAGGTAGGTAACGAAGGATTTGTCAATGAATTCCTGTTAAACAGAAAGGTTTCGGGGTCATTGCTGCGTGCATGATCGAAGTGACTGGAGACGTTAGCGTTATTTTATTCGGATGTAAAATATGTGAAGTAAAAAAGGCATTTTTAGTGAGTCTGCTATAGATCTTTCCTTCGGATCTAAACCTCCCCATACTAAGTATTTTAGTTTGAAACTATGAATATGAACTATTCTCTCGTGTTCAAAACAATATTTTACTCACTCGCTGCTGTTGCTCGTAAAATGCTTATCGCTCGAAAATATAATTCATATCTTCGCGCCGCCGTGTGATATCCTTTATGTATTTATTCACTGCAGTAATTCTGTCTTACTTTATTCAGTGAAAGTGATCGATGTTGTTACCTAAGCTTTCTGTTGGAGGAGATAATAATGTTTGACTTTTTCTCTAAATAAAAGTTACTTAATCAA
>OZ026597.1:4564393-4589393 GCA_964020085.1 Micromussa lordhowensis
GTACTTTTCTTTAGTATAGCGTGTGTATGTTATGGTTGCTTTTAATTCGTTTCAAGAAATAACATGTCATCCATCCATCCACTCGTTTATTCTTACATTCATCGATACTCCCTAACGTAACATTTTTTCAATTTTAGCCTTACCACTTAAAATTTAATTTCCTTCCATAATTTTGGTATTGTTTGAAAGCTATTAGTGTCCTCTTTTAGATTGGATGATCCTGGTCTTATTTCCAACGCATATGTCACCGATCCAACAATCTCTGACCACTATGCTGTGCACTGCAAGATATCCATGAGAAAGCCATGTTTTCCTCGGAGGGAAATTAACTACCGGAAGTTGAAGTCCGTCGATAGAGAGCAATTTGTTGAGGACATCAATAATTCATCTCTAACAAACGCTGCGAACCTTGGAAATGTTGGAGATCTAACATCCCTGTATGAAGAGACTCTATCATCATTACTAGAACAGCACGCACCTCTTAAAAAGCGTATTGTCACCCTTAGACCAGCTGCGCCATGGTACACAGAGACGATTAAGACTGAGAAAGTGAGAAGGAGAAGACTCGAGCGTCTCTGGCGGAAGAACAGACTTACTATCAGCAGACAACGGTATGTTGATCAGTGTAATCTGGTCAATAGTCTTATCTATGAATCTAAGATGAATTTCTATTCCTCCGTCATTGAAGAAAACAAGTCAAATCAAGCGATCCTGTTTAATGCTGTTGACAAAATGTTAAGTCGCCAGGCACCTAAGAAATTACCTCAATATGATAATGCCGCTGACCTTGCAAACAAATTTGCTGACTTCTTTGTGGAAAAAGTAGAAACCATCAGAAACCGCCTTGACTCTTCATTCTTTAATTCCGATGATGAAAGAGTTGTCTGCCCCGTTGGACATGAATTACATTCTCTTAGTCCTACAACAGTTAAAGAGCTATCTACCCTCCTTGGTAACATCGCCACTAAATCGTGCATGCTTGATCCATTACCAGGCAATATCATGAAAGACTGCATTAACACCCTTCTCCCTACTATTGCAAGGATTGTGAACTTGTCGTTTGCTGAAGCTATGGTGCCCAAGAAGCTCAAATGTGCAGTTTTAGAACCAAGGATCAAGAAGCCTTTACTTGATAATGAACTGCTATCTAGCTATAGACCTATCTCTAACCTAAGACTCATCTCTAAGGTTATCGAGAAGGTTGCTACTGATCGACTGAACTGCCACCTTACTAGCAATGATCTACATGAACCCCTTCAGTCAGCTTACAAGCCAGGACATAGCACAGAAACAGCATTGGTTAAAGTTCAAAATGATATTCTCTGCAGTCTAGACAAAAATAGCTGTGTCATTCTTCTACTACTTGATCTGTCGGCTGCATTCGACACAGTCGATCATCAGATACTGCTTGCAAGACTCAGCTGTCGTTTTGGGATTAAAGGAAAGGCACTAACATGGTTTAAGTCCTATCTCTGCGAGAGAAGCCAGTTTGTACGTGTTGACACTGAGTCCTCTACCTGTCGGGACCTTCCCCCCTATGGCGTCCCTCAAGGATCTGTGCTTGGCCCTGTCCTGTATTTATTATACACAGCACCTCTGGGTGATGTCCTTAAACGGCACGATATGTCGTATCATTTTTATGCTGACGATAGCCAGATATATATGTCCTTTCAGCCGTTACGCCCCGGTGAACCTGAACACTCCAAATCGAAAGTGGAAGCGTGCATTCTTGACATCAATAAATGGATGACAGCCAATAAGCTTATGCTTAATAATGACAAAACCGAGCTGTTAGTGTTGAACGCTCGTCATCGGCCTCCCCCACCGCTAAGCTCTATTTATGCAGGCAGTGAATTGATCATAGCGGCTGAGTCAGCCAAGAACATTGGCGTATGGTTTGATAATACACTCTCCATGAACAGGCAGGTGAACTCACTCTGCAAAACAGCTTTCTATCATCTACGTAATTTGGCCACTATCAGAAAGTTCCTGTCACACAAAAACTGCGAAATACTAATACACGCCTTTGTAACTTGTCGAATTGATTACTGTAACTCTCTACTATCTGGTCTACCACAACATATGCTGCAAAAGCTTCAATACGTGCAAAATGCCGCAGCCCGTCTTCTCACGTATTCTAAGAAGTACGATCACATTACACCGATATTGATAGAACTGCACTGGCTTCCAGTTAAATCAAGAATAGAGTTCAAGATTTTAATTTTGACTTTTAAAGCCTATTATGAAACTGGACCTAAATATTTAACGGATACTATAATTAAACATTTGCCCACTAGAAAACTTCGCTCAGCCACTAAAGAATTGTTAGTAGTCCCTAAGTACAATCTTGAAACTTATGGAAAGCGTGCTTTTTCAGTAATCGCACCTATACTTTGGAATAATTTACCTGATCATATTAGAGCCATATCATGTCTACGTACCTTTAAAAGTAGAGTTAAGACTTTTTTATTTAATCGTTCTTTTTAAATCTCTGCTTTCCTTACAATTATTCGTTTTTATAAAAGTAAATTATCATATTAGTAAAGTAATGTTTATTTGTTTATAATAAGTAGCTTTGTTAAGCGCTGTTGGTTTTTTAGTAGAAATGGCGCTATATAAATAAAGATTATTATTATTATTATTTTATTGGTACGAAGATCGTTCAATTTACTTTTCGTTGGGCTGAGTAAGAGACGAAATGAATTGAAAATGTTACATTAGGGAACATGGTCGTGGATTCGCCAACATTTTATCCCATAAGTCCAGGATTATGTGCTATCAGCGTTATAGAAAAGCATCAACAAAGTGTACATATGCCGTAGAACTTCCACACAAGTTTTAGTTTGGAAGGAAAGGCGAGAAAAAAATCTGTAGTGTTTTGATATACTTGATCGAGTAGAGGTGTCAAGAAATAAAAAATCCGCAAAGGTTGCACTCTTTACAGAAAATTGTTATTACGGAAGCCTAATTCAATGAATGGTGTTGAAACTCTAATCTCGAATCTAATCATTCATTCATTCATTCATTCATTCAATCAATCATTCATTCATGCATTCATTAATTCATTCACTATCGAGCATCCATCTAAGCACTTGCTTGCGTGTTCGTTCGTTCACTCATTCATTTACTCCCTCAGTCTTTTAGTTTTAGTTTAGAGAAATTGAAAATGTTTTCAAGTCCTTTTTACTGTCGATTGAGTGTCATTTTCTACGTTTTCTTATTGTTATCAGCCATTTTATCAAGAAAGTGTCGAGAAGAAGAACAAATATCTTTTCACCAAATCAGGATCACACAGGTATATAACTCAGCCACATGGGACATTTTATTTTTCGAGCTGTGAAATTTCACGAAACCTCATTCTAATACTCAAATGTGATTTTAATGACTGTTTCGACAAATATGCTTGGAAACTAATAAAAAGCTCTAAAATTACTTGTTGGATAAAATGTACGTCTCCAGCTTTCCCTAACGGAGGTACATGGCGAGCAGTATGTTTCTAAAACATTACAATACCAGATCATTCAGTTGCACAAAATTTACACAGACCACGCATAAGGACAATTACAGACGATCTCGTATATGGCAACAGATCTTTGGAAAAGAACTTCCAACTCATTTCAAAGAATTTAGCGTATTTGATTTTTCAAAATCACTAATAAAACATTATTACCTAAACAGTAGTGAAATACCAAGATTTTTCCTTTTACTAAAAAGCCATATCTTCATCGCGCGCAGTGAAGATATCATTTTTATCTTTCACGTGAGAGGATATTGAAAAGGTCACCATTGCCATGGTTACATAATAACTTAAACTAAACTTAGATGTGTTGCTGTGTGATCGAAACATCATCGGATCTTCCTCGGATATCTTCGGAAATCTTCGGAAATCTTCGAAAAGTGTTCGGAAAAAGTCGTTATTAGTATGTTTATATAATAAGCAGAACATTACATGCCCGCTTGTCGATACGAATTTTATCCCACGCGCGAGCATGTAATATCCTCTATTTATTTACTGTCAGATTGAGCATGCATTCCCCTAACTGGTTATTTTTCTTACTTCTTGTTTTCTTCTTAAAATTAAACTGTAGGCAGTAACTTATTGTTCCTAAATCCCTCCTGGACTACTATTAGACATATCCAGGCTGCTTTACTCGAAAACCTTAATACGGTTCATTTAGCCCCCAGTCTCATTAAACAAGATTATAACAGCTAACTTGTCTGAAGTATACGACATATATTAAATATACTGCAAATATAATAACATTTGATTTTCTGTTGAGAAAATAAATATACTGTTGTCGTTGTTATTTGACCACAGTCTTTCCTGACTAAACAGGAGGAACGTTCTGAAGCTACAAGTTTTCTTCGAGGAACTTGACGTTGAATTCATTTCAGAACAGCGTTCTTACGAAGTAAGTTTTGTGTACGTGTTGTGTTGGTGGAAAGACACGTTAAGACTACAGATGTCTCTTTTGGTCAGCCACGTGTATGGGTATCTACGGGAATTTTTTGGTATTTCCAGGCAGAATATTGGAAGCAACTTAACTAGTGGGGTATATCTTTGGTGAACCAGTATGCAATTCAGTAGCAATAGCATCGCATCAACGCGTATATGCCAGGAAGTAAATAAGGGGACTGCATGTTAACATGTGAACATGTGAGATGAGAATCGCCTGACAAACTATTTGGTAGTATTTTTTTTTTCAAATATTGGCCGTCTGTAAATTTGACTTGGACATCTTGGAATAAGTCACTGATCAAAATCAGAGAAAATCTGCCTAGAATCTGCCTATGTGAACAGCCTAGAATTCCCATTACGTGTTTTCACTGCAATCTTTGCTAGATGCCAAAAGCTTACCTCTAATACTTGTAAAAAGAAACAAAATTGACGGAACTAATGCGACTTCAGATCGCCATGCATGAAAAATTAACATAATCCATAGCCATAATCAACCAAGTCTTCACTTCAACATTATTGCAACTTGCTTTTTTACTTATACCAGAAAACATCAGTTCTTCACAATTAAAATGATAAAGCCGATAGCCAATTAAAATGACGATGCCTGGTACCGTGTTGTGAGCCTAATCAAAATATGCCCGGCACTTAAAACAGGATTCGCAACAAACTGCCAATGCAAATTCTGTCTACAGCAGAAATCCAGTGGATTATATATGTTTTAATATAGTGGAACTTTTTTTGAAGTCCTAACTTAATCTTTAAGTTAAATAAATAAAATGGTATAGCTGATTTCTCGCATTATGTAAAGTTATTATGTTTAATATTACGTTTTGTTTAATATCAACAAATGATATTTTTGGCTAAACTTCCCATTTGAGATGTTGACTAGAAATTCTCGGAAGGAACATGAATTCTTGCGGTTAACGGAATTGGCACATAGGCGGTTAGTGCGAAGTACACTTGTGTGTAGCACGTCGAAGAAGCATGGGCTTACAACACGTTACCCTCCAGAAAAGGGAATTGAACGTCAATAGACAGCAAAACACTCAAGATATTGACGTGCGGGCATGCACGCAGATTTCGCGCTCGACTAAGATTAACTTTTTGGGAGGAGACATTTTAGGAAACTCTTTAGAAAGCTCGCGCGACAGTTTTCCAGCTAAATACTGCAGATTCACGTCCTAAACACTAAATTTTGCCCATTAACACTAAATACGATAATGTTCCCTGTACAAATTCCTAAACTAACTGTTTGATTTTCCTTCAACAGCTGGTGGCCTTTGTGTCGGACATTGGAGGTCAGTTGGGACTGTGGATTGGGTTCTCTGTACTGACTATAGCCGAATTCTTTGAGCTCATCATACTGCTGTGTCATCTCGCCGTCAAAAAATGTTCAGTCAAGAAAACAGCAGAACAGAGTCACCAGCAATGAGTTAGAACATGTGAAGGAACTTTCCCGAACCACGCAATCATCCACTTGTGTAATAGATAAACCTAACATTCAATTAGTTCGGACTTTAAAGATTGTTTCCAGTCCGCACTGTGCAGTCTCAGGACCCTAATGTTTATAAACATTATAAGTTCTCACTTGATGGAATGCGAATCGATGTTATTCATTACGAACCACATACCTTATCTTTGAGACTTTTCAAATTCTTTTTCCAACAGCTTCATTGATTCCTACAGCTGCGAAGTTGTTTCATCAAGTGATATGACAAAGAACAAAGCAAAAAGCATCGACCGCTTCGTCTCAATAATGGTGGTTGTTTTGAAACTTTGAAATTACTTTATGTAAGTAATTGCGAAATGTTAAGATTTTGTGATGTCTTACATGAAACAAAACAGACAAACTCTCGAGAGCGCGCAGTAAGGACTGGAAATCATCTTTAATAATAAACTCCATAAGAATTCATAACCGTAAGTCTTCTGTAGAGACTGAAAAAAGCTTTTTGAGTTAATGTAAAAGGAAAAAAAAAAACAGTTGAGATACGAATGGATCGGTAGCTCTATTGATTGGCACTCATTCTGAACGCTAAGCGAAAGTCTGGTAGGAGAAGGTCAACTGCCAATCAGTCACACACTTTATGGGTGGGAACAGGTCTGGGAAACAAGATGTAAGAATTAATCGATCGAATAATTCCAAAACCAAACTGCGATGAAGCATCTGATATGAAAAAACAGTAACCTAATAAAGCTTGGCAGAGGGGTGAATAAACAAAACTTTTATGGAATAAAGTTGTAAAAAATGTAAACAAAAGCGAAGGGATGGCGAATGGTCCTGCAAAATCATAGTTCTCGCCAAGCTTTCGTCAAATTTTATCACAAAGCTGCCTCGTAGTCTCGGTTGTTTGCAGTTCAGTCTCAAAGAAACGATTTGGTTGTTTGTTTTTATAACTGACCTCTGAGGGGCTTGAATATGTGAAGAACGTCGTGTACTCACATTTAAGTATTTAATTTAAAAAGTCTGAACTGTCTCGTTTTTGCCAAGGAAAACGCTAGTCTCGCCTTCTCGCAAAAACAGGCATTGACAAGTCACTACCTCTTACACAGGTAACAGTTCTATCAAAAAAGAGATTGATAGCTCACCTTTGAGTCGAGCGGGCGAGCGGCAAAGAGCAAAGCGATCCGGCGGGAAGGAGTCTGGTGATATTGCACTGCGTGTGCACAAGTTTTTCAAATGGCTGCTAAGGATAAAACAATAATGACGGCTATTGGGTTGTACCGAAACATTTCCATGGTATGGCTGCGTCTGGCGAGGGTAAATTGTAGATTGTTATTTTTCATTTTTCTTAAAAGATTTTCCCAGCTTACCATTTAAAGTGTACCGTATTTCTCTAAATAACATCCAGTATCTTTATTTTTAACTGTTTTAATACCACCAAATGTTAAATATTAAGATTACAGGTCAGTGTTAGCTTCTCAAAAAAATCAGTCATCCTCATTGTCCCGTCTGGAACATATGTCCATAAGGCCAGAAGACCATTCTCATAAAATATGACTCTCGTCGTGCTAAATGGACGCCCTTTCAGTGTTAGTCACTGCAGACAAGGCGAATTTTAGGTGGCCAATTTTGTAACGTTTGGCTGAATTTGATGAATTGATAGTCTTCTATGATTAGGACCATCATCGCTTTATAAATATTGTTCCCCATTGTGACGTGAATAGTTACCATAGCAGCCGCATAGCCTGGCACCTACACTTAATTGTTAAAAAGTTAGAGACCACAGGTTTTCACCTCAATGTTTGAGTATTAAAGTGGCACTGAAGTTCCCTATAAATTCTTTTGAGAATTAGGAATATTTGGTAAGTGATGGCATTCGTCGACTTAAACACTTTTCGTTATAGAGAGGGTATTTTATTTAACCCCACGAAGACTCAAGATTTTCTGTTTGTGTCCCGGGTTGTCAAGTACATGTAGTGAATCTTAGATTTACTGAACATTTTCAATATGTTGCCTCGTTATTATGCGGTAACGTGTATGTAACTAGAATTTACAAGCCCTGTTTGCAGAGCCCTGTTTCATGGTGAAGTGGCCTTTTCTTTCACATTGATAGCCCCTATTATTATGGCTACTCAAGAAAAGTGTTTGAAAATGGACATTAGCAATCAGTTTGTACCAAAAAGGTTTTTCTTGCGTCACTACTTCAAGTTCAAATAAGTTGAGGAATACTGGTCATTCCCGAAAATGGATTCTCGCCTTTATTTCCCTTAAAACAAATTACGCAAGTACGCAAAGTTTCACTGCAGTCTGCTTGTATACACGACATAGGATGTTTTCTCGTCTGTTCCAATTAAAATGCAAGATTGTTTAGGGATTCTTACTTTTTTTAATCCTATTTTTACTTCCTTATGGAAATACTATATTGCTTACTATTATTACCTTATACTTATCAGTCTGGAGCTCTTATGACGTATATTAAGACTAAATAATTACATCTGAATGGTTTGAGCTATTTAGAAGCGCTTTGCAGTAATCGCAAGCCATTTCTGTTCACAAGCTAGAGAATATTAAATATTAAATGACTGCCACGTACACAATTCTCTTGAACTCAATTTAGAAAATTTGGTTGTCGCAATATCACCATAACAATAGTAATTTTATTCAACCTTCTCAACTAAATTTATGACAAAAGTAATTGGACAATGATCAATCTTGAGACCGGAATTTAAGGGTTAACAATACATAATCCGATTTCTACTTCATTCAGCATACTCATGAATCACGCGATCGATTTTAGACCAGATTGACGAGTCAGGCATCCCAGTTAACCAATCTGAAATTTTTTGTAATGGTAAACCCCCTGACTGAATCTTTAGATACTTACGAGGTAAAGGTTAAGTATTCTTAACCAATGCTAAGCTAAGCAAGTGTACTAAAACTCTTTGATGAGAGCAACAGACTACAGATCTTCAAAGCAGCCGAAAACCTTCCACCGGGTAAGGCTAATGGTAGATAGGAAATAACAAATTACATCTATAACATGGTTTGACAGGGATATCTGGTCACTGTTTATCTTTGAAAGACCACCTTTACTGAACTTGCGTGAAGTGTATGATCTTCTTTAGCAACAGAAGGTCAGGCATCTTGCCAGAAATGTTGTTTTTGCTTGAATTCCCATATATCAGGATCGACAGTTTTAAGATGGGGTTAATGATGGAGAAATACACAAGTTTTGTAGTATATACATGTATGACTACCGAGGGGTCCCTTCACAAAAACGGCCTTTCAAAACGCCATATTTGAATACGAACATTACTAATTCAAAGGAACCATGTCAATCTTATTAAAACTAAAAGGCGTTACTGACAATTGATGATCTATTTATTTATAACCTGACAACATTCTATATCTCTAGGCTTTTTCTCTGTACTTGTAATTGCCTGTTCCACACACCATTTTCAGCAGCTTTTAATTCCCTCTGCTCTAACATTTAAACAAAATTTCGTTTAACAAGACAGATTAAAGAACAATTTTCGCACAGCTCCAGAAAAATCGTACTGTGATATAGTGCCCTGTGTGAGCCAGCGATATATTGAGTTCTCGGTGTGTTATCGCAGATGTATCTTCAACAGTACTAATTGCTATAATACGCTTTAACAAAGATATACTATATGATCTCACAGATGAAGGCAAGTTTTTGCCTTCAATCACAGCAACCAAACGAAAAGTGAAAATTCTTCTGTAAAAAACCCGTGACTTGGGGTGAGTGCCTGAAAGTTGTTTACTGAATGATATTATTGTTCTCGATGAAATTGGGGCAAACTTATGCAGAGAATTTGAGCCAATTTTAGAATGAAGTGACAGTTTTTTACCAGTTTTGTTAACTCCAAAAGGACTACATGACCGCCTTCTAAGATTTTCTCGTTATCTACGTTCAAAAATCTGTAGCGATAATATCAATAATAAAGTAGCACTTTCCATGTAGCCTATCTTGTTGTCAATGAAGCTTGTAAAATTAACCTGCTATCAATATAATTGAGCCTTAATTAAATATGGGTGACACCGCCCCTGAGTGAGTCACGACAAGCAGTTATTGTAAGCATGGCGCAGTCCTGCGTGATAAGTTCTTTTGAGTTAGTGTTTGCTAGAGCAGAAAATTCTCTCTGTGAGGGAAATGCCTGAATACTTATATTTTTGCGCCATCGATCAGTTACTCGTCGGAGAAGTGGCCGAAGTGGCTTAATTTGCTTGAATGATTCGTGTATCCCTGGAACATGCTAAAGTCAACGGAAAACATTCTTCCCAAACCATTGTTGCTCATAGCTACAAATTCAATCCAGCAGGTTTACGGATGCTATTTGGGCTTCTGGTTTGGCTTTAGTAACAAAGACCGCAGCATGGATACCTCAAGTGAATGATTTACCACAGGTAGGGTCTTTTGTTTCCCATGCAAAAAACACTGCTGAAGTAAACTTAATTCTAATACATTTAACAGTCCCTGATTACCAAGGCGATTTTAGGGAAGTTTACTTCCTTACATTTAACAGGCTATATTTGTCATTATATCTTATTGATCTTACCGTTGTCTGAACTAGAAGTGATCAAGTTTTACACCGTAAAGCTTTCTTTCTTTTCTTTCCTGTCCAAGCCATTTATGTCTGTTGCAAATGAACATATTTCACTGACTACTTTTATTATATTTGGTTAAGGTTAACAGAAGAAAGGGTACCTCGAAGTGCTTTATAAAACAAAAGATTGCAATTATCGAAGTCTTGAAAATTTGCTAGGACTAAAATATCACCACCATCAACAAAGATTATAACTATTTCTTTCAATGGATTAATAGAAGAAAAAATAGATGATCGAGGGCATTTCGTTTTGTACCTCGTTATTTATTTTGAATAATTTTCAAAGAATTTCAGGAAGTTCCTGAATCCTCTGATAGTCCAGTGGTAATATTGCTTTAGCGGCCCCAAAATACTTTAGGGTATTTATTTCATAAAGTTTAATCAGTGTGGTTTATTTCTTTCGGTTTAACTTGAAGTAAATGAAAACTCATAAGTGAACATTAGTAAAGTACTACCTAGAAAAAGCGATGAATGTTGGATCATGATATGGAAGTAACTTTATCGAAGGATAATATCAGCTTTACGTAGATGAATATCGGCGCGTTTTCCGCCGTAATAGAGTTGACATTCTTAGTCATTTATCGCAAAAATAGTAAGTGGTTTTGAAGTAAGACTGTTCAAAAAGTTGAATTCACCACATTCAATTCAGTTTACCCAGTAGAAATCCTTTCATTACAGCCACTAAGTGTAGTTTAGTTTGAAAGAAAACAAAATCATTTAACACATTTGCAAGCGATCGACGCAGCCACTGAAAAATCTATTTATAAAAAACGCGCCTTAAAAAACATAAGGAAGTTGCCGGTGTGGAATGGTTTCTTATAATTTTTTTTATGATGATGATGATGATGATGATGATGATGATGATGATGATGATGTAGCTACCTAGGCATTCATGTGCCTGTCGTGTGCTCCTTCCCAACGAGCACAAATAAGCGTTTGTTTTAATAAGAGGCTAGCAATGAACGATACGTTGCTACGGAACAGCGATGCGTCGTAATGACTATTTTCTTGGTTTAAGGTGGCTCGAAACAGTTTCCAGCACTTTCCAAGACGTAGACTTGGATGGGTCATTATAAGCACTCTATATCGGTTCATGCCAAAGTCATGGTATCAAAAAACTGCCCAATCATTGGTGAACATGTGCTGTCAAATTTGTGGCACAATAGGTTACCATAGCAACTATATGACCTGCTAAAACACCCTTAATTTTAGCTTTAAGCGCTTATAACTCCAAAACAAGCTTAGTAACCCTTATTGTTTATTACAGAATTATGATAAGCATGATAACATGTAACTTTTTACAAAGTTAAAAATATTCTGTGGAGTCGATTCAGAGCCACCTTAAAACTTCGAAAATTCAAGGTGGTTCTGAGCTGTTAGAAAAGTGCTGGAAACAGTTGCCAGCCTCCTTAAATTTGAATTCTCCGCTTTGCTGAGGATGCAGCCGTCACTGCTGTTTACCAAAGTCTCACTTATTCGTCAGGTTAGGGAAGAGTTGGAGACAACCTTTAAGGACTTTAAAACTTCAGTTACGAGATTTTTTAATTCTTTGTAGCTTTTCAAAATCTCGAAACATCGAATTTCGAGTATTTTCTAAATTGCACAGTAAAATATATTAGGAAAATGTCTGAAAATGTCGCCATTAGCGATAAGTCTTCACCTGCTTGGCACCGAAATTCGACAGCAAATAATTCTCCATTGGAAAATTGGAACTTCTGGAAAATTCAAACCTGATTGCTGAGGTGTGTCAAAAAATCAAGTGATAAAACATAAGCAATACATGTTTTCCTAAATATTCTCCGAGGTGACGAAATTTTTACTCATATCTTTTTACTCTACATTTAGGAAAACCTCTGCAGAGTTGATTACCAAAACTGAATAAGAGATTTGTTCATTTTTTGGGTCATATTTCCCTGAAAATTAATAGAGGCCAGGCAAGTTAATTTATTCGTCCGATTATTCGAAAACAAAGAAATTGTCAAGAACACAATTCACTCAATCTATTGACCAATGTGACGTTCCCGACTGAAGTCTTGCTTAATTTAGCACTGGTTCAATTATCAATAACTAGCAATCTATTTTTTCGCGATTAAAAAAAAAAAGAAGAAAAAACAACGTTGTCTCGCTAAGAGCTTATATTAGTTGTGTGAAACATTTGCTCGACGCCATAAGGATCGCTCGGGGGAACGCATCAAGGGAGGTCTGTGTATCAAATTAAGCTGGGTATGTTGTACTTTAGAAAAATCTTGGTAAGGGTGTTTTCTCTTTGAAACCTCCACATTACAGGTCCATCAATTATCATCTAGACGGTAAAAAAAAAATAGAAAATAGAAGCAGAATTTTGTTAAGTTAGCTTGCTGAAAAGGAATTCTAATATGGTTACAGACTGACATCCGATGAGTTTAAGTGGCGTATTCAGTTCAAGCAAAAAAAAAAAGATTATGAATCTCGTATGTAAGTAATATCCAAGTTCCTCTTACGTAATTTAAAGAAAAATAAATTTTATTTTAGGTTAAGACAAAAACAAAAGATATTGCTTTTTATATATTGATCCCTAGGAGATTTAAAGTGGTTTGTTTTCGAAGGCTGACTGGCATACCTTAACGTGAGGCTGGCGTTTTTAGTTTTAATAGCTTTAATTTAGTCAGTAGCTGCACTTGAGTCATCAAGGCTATATCTATCATGAATTGTTCAAATTATAACGAATATTTCTTCTACGTTTTAATTTGTGATGACTGAAACTCCGGAAAACGAGAAAATGGGACTGACTAAATTAAAAAAAGAATAGCTTCTACACTCCCTGCTTATTTTTTTTTTAGAAATTTCTTTCCTTTTTTTAAATTCAAAACATCCAAACTAGTACAGCTGTTATAATTTCTGAAGAGAGACAAAAGACATGATTCAGACTACCGAAGCTAACAAACGATATTCAGCTTTCAGCATACCTAAATTATTAAGTTTAACTAATTCACATCCGATGGAACAAATTTTAACATTACCGGATCAGGGATATGACCTTAATTTCTTCATCAGTTTTCGGAGTATAGAAACAGTGATGTCCCTTAAATGCAACCGCCAAAAGCGTCAAAAACAGCCGACTAAATGTTTGTCGTGCAGTGAAACAATATGTTATCAAGCCTTTCAAGAGACCCCTCATCAGTAACATTGAATTACTTTTTCAACTTTTTAATCTAGAAAGGAAATTAGTAAACTATTTTCCATGATAATCATGAACTGTTATCAAAAATTCTACTTAAATTGGAATGCTTTTTTGCATTTGAAAGGATAGTGCCATTTTTATGCACTTTTTAATTACGGCGTACATGTCTCACACCAAATCATGTGGCTTAAAATAATAATGTATGATACGTTCGGGTACTTTTCGAGCATAAAATTACTGCATAATCTTAACTATAAAACAATGAAGCTTTTTATATCATTTTGCATGCCCTTTGTCGTTAAAAACTATAAACTGCTATTGCTCCTAACGCAAAGATGAAACCATAGGGTGCGTACTTCTGCATTTCACTGAGGACTTTTCTTAATGAAAAATTATATCCTGGTGCAATTGGAGTAGCAAGGTTTGTCTTTGGTCGTGTAGAGAACATGTGGAGTTGGTCTTCATAAATCTTCCTCGCTCATTTTGAAATAGCATTTCGATGTGTTTCATAGGTTCAATGATGATAAATCATAATTGCGGGATTTCAGCAGTACCCAAAGACAAATGCCACATTTGCTAATCCAAACCTCGTAGGTCAATTCAGGCTTCAATTGATCATATCTAGAGGTCAAACTTTGTCTTATTTCCAAGCTTCAGTACCTTTTGAGCATGAATTTGACTTCAACTGGCCATATACGCTAGAGCTGAAAATGTGACTCGTGGGAAGTAGACCAAATGGCTGTGTTAAAATGCGACAAACCTCCCGCATACTACAAGAATTGGTTTTGTTGCTTGTAGCAAAATCGAAAGAAATTATTATACCAGTTACGCTTGAAGCACTTCTTTTCAGCATTATATACTAACTGAACAATATTTTCTCTCCTGGATACAGCTGCGCCATTTAAATGACTAGGTAAACTTGTCTCGAAATGGAAATGCAAGACGCTGTTAGCCAGGATGGAACAGAGGTACATGGAAGAGAATCAACCAACACGCTTTGGTCGCTCGTGAAGGACTTCTGCGATTACACATCTGCTCATGGCCTGGGAAGGATAATGGCCGCGACACACTGGACTCGGACTGTGTTTTGGACAATGCTTTTGTTAGGCGCAACGGCGATCATGACCATTCAAGTACACACTTTGTTCCAAAAATACCAAAGACGGCCGCTCACTACCTTGGTGACCGTAGAAACATCCACGGTACGTTTTGAATTGTCAGTTCTTCTCACAGCTTTAAAAATAGAAAAATCCTTCCGTTTAGCACCTATTAATCTGAATTCGATCTCTGTTGCCCATCAGGCTAGTGTTTATCTCTAGCTTCCTTTGTATGAAGCGACTAGGAGGATTTCGACTCTTACTCTTCCAAATCCATATCGACGGGTTAGCTCAACGTTAAATTTGCTGGTACTCATCTGGGTGATGAGAGGCACTATGAAAATAAGGTATCTTGCTCAGGAACACAACGCAATAACCCGGTCAGGGCTTGATCAATTCCAGACTGCTCGATCTGGACACCAGCGCCCTAATCATTTGGCCATCGCGCCACCCACGAGGACTTCATTCCACGATAAAAATGATGGTCTGAAAATGAAAATGAATTCCCTTATCTAGATTTGGGTCGCACGACTTTCATCCCCTGGTATCAAAAGCGTTTCAACTTCTTCTTCTCCTACATACAACACTTGGAAGCGAATTTAAGGCCATTTTACAAGGTTTTAATGAAAAACATCCAGCATACTACCAGTAGTTGAATGTCGACAAGGGATATATTCTCAATGATAATACAGGACTGAACGTTTAGCCTGGTAAATATATTAGATGATTTTTCTTACAGTTTTAAAGGTATGCTCGAAAAAAACAGATATGAGTTCTCCAGATAGGAGTCGACCCTGACACCTTCTGGTAACTCGACTATTCTTGTGTCACTGACCGAAAAATCACTCTCTCAAAAACAGTTATTATTTCTTTCACAGAGCCTTCCATTTCCAGCTGTAACTTTCTGTAACTTCAATGCTATCAAAATCAATTCTCTTCAAGCAGCAAAGAATACGGAACTTTTCAACGAAGTATTTGCAATTGAACTTGGTAAGTGCAACCAAGTACTATTTGTTCATGTCTTCATTTTAGCACGACCTGACCCATTTTCTGATCCCTGGGAAACCTCACGTTTGGACCCGAAGTCTACTAGTTAGTTACTAGTATTGGCCATGCAGCAGACAATCTATGCAACTGGCCTTAATGTTATGGTACATTATGTTCTTTAAATTGCTCAGCGAGTGTTGATTATTTTTCTTTTGGCTCAAAAGGAGCAAGGAATGCCTCCTTAAGGGCTCACGGTAGAAAACGAAGAGCTAATGATGGCCCCACACAAGTACTAAGCGCCCCACCAACTCCTGACAGTTTTTCTGACGAATATGATGATGACGATGATGACAATTCAGGCGATTTCGATGACGACGATGATGACTTCTGGGATGACGAAGAGAGTAGAGAGTTTCAGGATCCAGCTAAGAAAGAGCCGCGTTTCCTGAAAAGCGAGCAAATGGCCGAACTTATGGCCACGAAAAACGAGCGTCTTCTTAGTACGATAGGCCATCGTTTTGAGGACATGGTGCTGTCGTGTACTTACAGAGGTGTTCCGTGTCGGTAGGTTCTCATTTTAACATAAAAGAATGTTTCAAGCATAATCTATAATGTAAAGTAAAAGTTTTTGGCCAAAAACCCGACTTAAATTGAGTATTTTTAGTTAAGCCAGCTTTTTTTGGTATAGCGAGACTAAAACTCTGCTTTGTCTGTGATGACAATAATCTTAGTTTCTTTTGCAAGAAACAAAAAGTCGAAAAAAAGGTCCACATCAGAGTTTACTTCTCTTTAATCATAAACCTTTAGAAAAAGGAACCGACTTGAATTGTAAGCCACGTTATCTACTCAAAGCACAGTAATTTCAATGTCCTTCCTTTCTTCGTTGGCAAGAAATAAACGCTTGTATTGAATATTTGCCGTTGTTTTTCCTGGAATTTCAGAAACTTCACGTCATTTTTTTGGAAGAGTTTTTGGCATTACAAATATGGTAACTGTTACACGTTTAACAGTGGCAAATCAAATGCACGCGTACTAAAATCCAATAAACCAGGACCATCGCACGGTGAGTCGGAGTATTTGCTTTCATATATTCATGTGATGGACTTAGACTTTGTACTTGAAATAGCGAAAGACAAGTTGAACTTATTAGTTTTCTAATATACACTCTGCCTTGTGTAAATGACTAAAATTTCTGACGTGGTGTCGGCCAACATTGCTTCAATTACATAACATTTATCTTGTATCTAGTAAACTGTTCACAGTAACATACAATTCCGATGTTCTTATTATTCAAATTTTACTGAAATTTAGTCAATCATAATTTACCTTGTGGGGTTTGATTTTTGACTTTTTTTATTGCAGGGCTTAACTTAGAGCTAAACATTGAGCAAGAAGATTACATCGGTGTTTTGGCTCCAGAGGCAGGTATCAGAATGGACATCAGCACTCAGGGAGAGATGCCATTTCCACTGGAGAGAGGAGTGAGTCTGGCTCCGGGATACGCCACAATGATTGGACTGAGAAAGGTAAAGGAGACTGTTCAGCAAGCCTACTAAGAGGGAACAGTTAATCCATCGACAACATACGAGCCTTACAATCAGCGCTAACAGGCGGAATGTCGTAAATCGATCAAGATATAATACTGCAACAATATGCTATTACAATTTACATAATATATCAAGCACGAGAGACAGTGTTTCATCGGGATATCCAAACACCAAGAAGAGAATTGAAAAATGCTGAACAGGGTATTCTTGACGAAATTCGAGGTGTTTGGATAGTTGATGAAACACTGTCTCGAGTGTTTGATATATCTTCTCAATCGAAGCAAAAACTAAGGAGTAAGCGGAGAAGTAAAATCGTCAAATTTTATGCTAATGAAGACCGGGTATCCAAATCCCCTTCATGGTTGTGACTTTCTTTGTTTTAACTTGATGAATTATCAATGAGTTTGAGAATTATCTATACCATTGGCAGTGGAAAAAGCTGTGTCTAACCCAAAAAAATCAAACCTAAAACCTCTAAAGTCAGGATATTTTTCCCTAAAGCCGTGTAGGCCAGGAAGCCGTGGGTGGTCTATTACATGTAACATGTATGCTAAAATAATTGTATTTGTTTTCTGTGCTTGAAGGAAATGATAAACAGAGAGGATCCCTTCGAGAGCAAGCGTTGTTTAAAGACCGTCTCCAATGATAAATCGAACCTGTACACCAAGCACTTTGGAGCAGTCTACTCCGCAACGGTAAGTCAGTGATGTTATTGCTCGTGTGATCTTTCAAATCGAGTCCTACGGGACGTCTACACTCACTTATTGTGTAATCTCAACTTTGCAAGGGCTGACTCTACCGTCCAGCGGTCCAAAAATTGAGTCTTGATGTCGGCTGCACACTATGACGACCTGTGATACAACAGAGAACCGAAAAAGCTCGTCATAGTCGCGGTCTAAATTAAACATATGTTATTCCACGATGTCTTCAAAGAATAATACTTGCAGCCATCTCAGTGGCTAATAGAAGGCGCAATACTTTGTGTCTTAGTGAAAGCTATTGGTTCTCAAGTTTATACGATTGACTTAACTTCTACCTGCGCTAAAGAAAAATGCAACCATCTTTGCTCGTTTAAATACAAATATGTCAAGTAGACAATTACAAAACATGTATCGATGTTCTCTCCCCCTCTTTTTCTGTCTATGTTACACGTAAATCTGCAATGGTAGCTTTAATTTACATCTAATTTCGTCATCAGGCTTGCAAAGATTCCTGCTTGGCGTACAATCAACTTAAAGAGTGCGGATGTATGGAATACAGATTCCCCGGAAGTTCCTCGTACGGGATCTGCAGTGTGACAAGCAAACGGACAAGTAACTGGAATTTGCATTTCTTAAAGTGTATTATTGCTATTGCTTTCAAATTCATTTTAATTTCTCTCTTGTTCATTGTTTCGACAGGCAAATGTCTTAGCAAAGTCCAGAAGAAATTCAGAGAAAACAAGTTGAATTGCACTGACTCTTGTCCGCCACCATGCAGGTAGGCGAAACGAAATTTTTTAAAAGACCTTGGGGGAACATTTACCCCCTTAATAACTAACTCGGTCATTCGCCTATTGCTGAGGGTAAATTTTCGTTGTAATGGAACTAAAACCAATTAAACCACGCCGTTTTTGCGTTAGTAGAAGGAGCAGGTATGGCGAAAGGTGTCATTTAGTTTGTAAATTCACTGGTAACTACGCTTTTTCCAAAAAAGCACATGTCAATTAAAGGGATTAATGGACGTAGGGCCGACTGCTTATTTTACGGACGCCTACTGGCAGAAAAGCGCTGTAAACTTTGAATTACGCATTAAATATAAGTTGCATTTTTAAAGACGTTATAGTACCGATACAAACGTTTGAAGAATTTTTCGTTTTTGAATCATTAAAAGACCAATTTTGATATATTAAAATTCAGCCTAACGCGATAGACCTCAGCACGAGGCTCTGGGGAATAAATACAGAGTTTGTGGGGTTTATTTCCCGGAGCCTCGTGCTGTGGTTTATTGTTTTAGGCTGAGTTTTAATATATCAAAATTGGCCTATTGGATTTTGGTAACATAAAAGAAGGGGGAATTTTGATGACAATATAAAAGGGGGACAGAATGAAAACATTATCTGTTAACACAGCAGTTTCTCTCTCTTGCTTTAAACCAGGGAGGAGGGCTTTAAGATGAGTACTTCGTTTGCTATTTGGCCATCAGAGAGATTTGAGGTAAATGTTATTGCTGAAACGACTTTCCTACTCTCTAGATTCCTTCAGCGACAGTTTTCCCTGCTGGATTGTATTAATTGTAACATGTTTTAGGATAATTTCTTGAAATGTGGAATGAAAATCATTCTTACGTGTGGTATGAATGGGGATGCGCTAGGCGACTCGCTGTGTTTGTATATGATTCCAATACCAGATGCATGTCTTTAATTATGTTTCACCTGATCTAAACACAACTTATCTGCATAAATTTGAATTTGCTTCACTGGTAAATTATTGACTTTGAGTCTATGATGTTATGTTGTTTGCCACTGATTTACTTTATATGGCAAACAGGCCAAAACGTACATTTAAAGACTTGACTTTCTTCATAGAGGTTTCACCTGATCTAAACACAACTTATCTGCATAAATTTGAATTTGCTTCACTGGTAAATTATTATTTCTCTTCTCATTTTTATGATCGTTTTTTTAAGTTCATTAGCTAAGTAATTCTTTGGTTCTTTTTTCTTGTTCTTTAGCCAATCTATACGGAAGAGTTAAAGAACAAAAAGAAACTGGTAACCAAAGATGGATCTCACAGGTAAACATTGTCGATAATCATACTTAACGTTTGGGCGAGGAGTACCCATCGTTGAACATCTTTGCTACATTCCAGACTCTCCTTTAGATGCAATAGCCTCTTGTAATTAATACGACAATAAAGGTGGCCACCGTAGTTGGCTGGTCATGATCCCAAAATTTAGAATTTGAGTCTGTGATATTATGTTGTTTGCCACTGATTTACTCTATATGGCAATCAGGCCAAAACTTACATTTAAAGACTTGACTTTCTTCAGATTTACCCCCTTGTCAAGATCATATTCAGGTTTTGTATTTCTCATCACGTTTGCCTAGGAACCTCAGGTCATTTTGAAAACAAACACGACGAGTCTCTGTTCTGAGAAATTACTGTTTGGCTTTTCTGACAAAACCTAACCATAAGCCACCTAATTGGCCTTATGTTTCAGTCGGCATAAAGAAGATAAGTTACTGAGTGACCTGAATTAAGGGTACAAATATGGCGATTAATATGACGAAAACGCGCTAATTCAAACACAATTCAGTTTAATTTGTGGCTCCCTTACAAGATTCAACAAATTCCAGAGTGATAAATACCTAGACGTTCTGGTGGAATTACAGGCAGTGGTGTTTACCCCCAAATTTGTACATTTCTGATATAATTGACAAAATGATGAAACGAATTATTTTACTCAATCACTCAGAAAAAATGTGTGCAAGTTACAAGTCTTCTATGAGGAGCTTAACTTGGAGGTGATAACAGAACGGCGGTCGTATGAGGTAGGCCTACTTCGTTTAATTTAAACACAAAACTACACAAGTGAGTAGGGGATATTGAGAAATTCCAATCTCCTCGTGAGTACTTCAGTTGCACTGGTTTAGCTATACATTAAAGCAATAAATTGATTGACATGTACTGTGTCAGCTCTACACTTCAAATTTTCGTTTGATGGGATAGTATATTGTTGGATCTAAGACAGTTGAAACCTGTCTCTGATTATATTTTGCCTTCAACAGATTGAGGATTTCGTGTCCGACATTGGCGGTCAGCTGGGTCTGTGGATTGGGTTCTCTGTACTGACTGTGGCTGAGTTCTTGGAGCTTTTCATGTTGCTATTCCACGCAGCGGTTAAAATCTGCAGAGCCAAGAAAACACCAGAGCCAAATAACAACCCATATCGGATCTAAAGGATGGAAAAAATCCTTTACTTTCATCTGACCTGTTCATCATCATTTGTTACTTTTCAAAGCATAATTTATACATAGCCAAAGAGGCGCTAATTTATTACTTTCGGTTTGAAGAGATTGAAAAAGAAAGATTATCGAAACAATTTAATAGGACAATAAAATAACTCAACGACATCAAGCTACATCGAGTTGTTTAAAACATGCAATGGACAAATTCCCGCATGCATTGAACTACAAGCTGAACAGTTATCATTATTGCTAGACTCTCGACTGACGCATCCTCTGGGTCCTTTGGAAAGAAATACAATAGCAAAGATGATGCTAATCAGCTATAACAAATATTGCGGGCTTCGCAACTGGAGTGATGTAAAAAATGGACAAATGTTACTCTGTATTCGAGATTAAGTCAACGAACAAAATTACGAACATTTATTTATTACCAGTTCTGAACCCATATAATATATGCTGTATGCTTTGCTGGCTCCCCTTCCGGTTTTATTCCCTGAGTTTCTACTGGGCTTACTGCTAAAGCCAAACTGTTTGCTGGCGCTCCAATTCAGTTTTGGCGGGTTGGGGTCTCCTATATGCATGATAATTTAATATGGTAACTGGTGCCAATTAAAGTAGCCTTAACGTTCAGCCTAATGAGGACTTCTAAGGCTTGTAGCTTGAAATAATTCAAACATTGGAACAAACGTTTTACAGATTTGTTTTAAGACGATTGGGAACAGCTACTTCTAGTTTCTTTTGCTATAAATTCGAAAGCAGAAAACATAATGTAGCGTTAGAGACTGAAATGATGATGTAAGACGTATGTAACGTACACCTTTATATTGAGACCTTCACTTGTGCAAAAATAGGTTAAAAGCTTGTCGGTTTCTGACTTTCATATTCCTCTGAGTACACGTGGACATGTACTGGAATCGTGGAACAAATTTACGCAATTAAACTTGGCAACTAAGGTTGTGTCTATTTATTTACACATGGAAACCTGTTCTCAGTATCGGTAGGGAAGGAAAATGACGCACGGTGTTCTTACAACTCTCTAAGGCCTGATAATTTCTGAATTATTCTACTGAGCTAGGAAAAGGCAGCTAACATGTCAAAGTCTACCGAGAGACGGAAGCCATGTCGATAGAGAATTTAACGACAAACGACCAAGTACCTTTGTCTATTCACATTTTGATTTACTGAGAAGTTTCTAAAATCAACAAAACGATGAGACGATTCTTAAGCAACTTGAAGCGGTACTATTCATTTCTCTGTAAAACGAGTTGCATTCAGATCGATTCTTATCGCACATTGTAATATATGAATAAAAAATCTTTTGACGTGACGTAACTTACTGAGTGATCAACTTTGTTTATTATCAAAGTCTAAACTGTCCAGAGTTGAATACAAATAAAGTGCAAAACTAGACACAAATATCCCAAGATAGCTTACTACAGTGATTCTGAGGCCATAAGAGACTTCAGATGACGTCATAAAATCGCTTATCCGCCATTTTGGTTTTGACAATTTTGGCATGCTTTACTTCAGAAAAATTCGACAAAATATTAATCCAGAACAAGAAACACATTTCAAAAGGAACTAATGTTGCAAGATTACTAAAAAAAGAAGCAAAAGTGCCATTAGATGAAGAACACAATTCAGACATAACACATCTATGTTAAGACACGGTAGCAATTTGTAGACTCCTTTTCAAGGCTGGGCTTTTAAAAGCGGTACTGTAAAGCGATGTTTAAAGACTTTTCAATTAAATACAACTGTTAGAAGCGGCTCGTGCAATTTCACCTTTTTGAAAAATTCACTCGTGCAAATTAATTCCAAATTGAACGAGAAAAACCGTATGATTACCTATACTGATCATACATAAAGAACATACTCCAGTAAAATTAGCAAAACGTTGCTTGGTCAAAGAAGGTGTTTTTGTTTTGTTGATCACGTTGATCATCTAAGCGATGATCCATTGTGATGCATACGTTCTTCATTTTCTCTAAATTCTCCGTTTCCATTAATTGACATTAAATTTGCGCCATTGAGAAATTGGTTTTCCTTTCAGCATCCAATTATTCTTTTTAAATACGATATGAGAGGTGGTACAAAGGACTTAGTTATTCCTGACTAGATAGGTGTGAGAAAAACTTCAATCCTTAGAATTTTTGCTACATCAATAATTTAACGAATAGCAAACAATGATGCAAGGCTGATACTACGTAGAAAGCTTAACGGGGCAACGACATGATAGAATCCAAACTGAAAACCAAATTGCAACCGTGGACAGCTGTTTCGACCTTGTTGGGTCTCGTCAGCACGGTGTATAACATGGTTTGGCCATGATTTTCCTGCGGGACAGTTTTTAATTTGTCTGTTCGCAGTTTCCTTATCGCGGCAACGACATGATATTCTGGATTTTTCCTATTGTCCCTTGTCACGCGTTTTGCATGTGACATTGGCCAATTTGCAAAGATTTGGATTTGAGTTTCATCTGAGGTCATCACCATCTGCATTCAGTGAGTATATGGATGTCAGTCAACCAGCTGATCACTTCATAGCTTGCTACACCGTGCTGACGAGACCCAACAAGGTCGAAACAGCTGTCCACGGTTGCAATTTGGCTTTCAGTTTGGACTCTATCATGTCGTTGCCCCGTTAAGCTTTCTACGTAGTATCAGCCTTGCATCATTGTTTGCTATTCTTTCTATTTTTGGCTGATCAGATCTTTTACAGATCCTACGTAAACAGGCAGCATTTTCGTTTGCGGTCCTTTGCACCATTATGTTAAATAATTTAACGTTTATATTTATGGACTAATTGCCTCTCAGTATCAAATACAGCCAACCTTTTCTAATCGACAACTAACTGTAAAACCTTTTTTTCTGACAAATTAAAGACTATCTTCAAAATAAAAACTAACTTCAATTATATTTCAGCGCTAAGCTTAAGTAAAAGGAATTAGCAATAAAGAAAGAAGGTATGTGTACTGTTTCAAAGAATGGCGCGACAGCTGTTACTTGAGGGCATTTCAGGGGATGCTTTGATCTCATTTAGTAGTTTCAGTTTTGGCCATTATTCAGCTATAATTTGTAAGTGTTAGTCCTTTTCTCAGCGATCAGTGAATTTAGGAGACCTCAACTACCTAGCATTTACAAAACGCATCTGTTCTCAGTTGTCGATTTTAAAACAATTTGACCCACTCTCAAATAAAGGTGTCTCGATACAGTATTTTTCTGGGCCATACCAAGCATTTTGGATCAGCTTTCTACGTACTGTCTTCCCTTAATCGTATTGATATGAAAATTACAGCAGTAATTGGAAATGGATTTTATTTTTGGTATAATGTATTTCTTAAGATAGTTGATATTTCCATGGAAAAAATAAACAACAAAATTGAAAATCGGTAAAACATGAATTTTGCTCAGACCAGATATGCTATCAAAAAGCTAAAACCAAAGCCTCAAACTATG
This sequence comes from Micromussa lordhowensis, assembly GCA_964020085.1. Classification (NCBI taxonomy): domain Eukaryota; kingdom Metazoa; phylum Cnidaria; class Anthozoa; order Scleractinia; family Lobophylliidae; genus Micromussa; species Micromussa lordhowensis. The sequence goes on from OZ026597.1 coordinate 4,589,120, forward strand.
GTGTATATCAAGTAGAACATACAAGTACAATTAAGTATGGCATAAAAGTTTTGCTGGTTTTCCTTATCGCGATCTCGAGAACGAGACGATTTCCAATTACTGGTGTAATTTTCATATCGATCCAATAAAGGGAAAACTGTTGAAAAGCTGATTGAAAATGCTTGGGATGTTGCCCAGAAAAAGCTGTATCGAGACACAGTAAAAACCCATTCATACCCTCGGGAAAGACTGAAGCACTTTATTGAGAGCCACATTATAGCAGCGACAATCATTT
>OZ026597.1:4594393-4609393 GCA_964020085.1 Micromussa lordhowensis
AGACGTAGGTCACTTTCTCTCCAAATTTTCAAATCCACTTTCTCTGCGCATGTCCGAGCAAAAAACGCGATTCTTGGGAAAAGAAAGGCATGCTGTCCTGTTGCAAATGCCTTTTTGAGAAGATTGGAGCTAATTTGGCCCACATCCAGGCTGAAAATCTCCCAAATGTCGGAAAAACGCGTTTTCAAGTTGGCAAAAAGCTCTGGGAGTCAATGGGTTAACAAGTGCTTGGATACTTGAGACTTCAGAAAGGCAACTTCAACAACCGTGGGAAAAAAATTCGTCGCATGAATTAACAGCCCCTGAAAGTTTTAATATTCTCGAGTGAAATAGTTAGTGGATAAACGGGATACCTTCCACTCTGAAAATTCAACCAAGAATCCAAACCGGCTGGAAGCGAGGGCATACGCACATCGAAGGTGCTAACTCGATTACATCACGCACCAGTAATGCGATCAAAACATGTTCACGGAGTGCAACGTGGTCACTTAGTAAGAAGCGTGGGACGTGATGTTGTTTTAGTGGTTGTTATGCCAATGGCACTCACGTAAACATTTCCGGTCTACCTTAACAAAGCCAATTCTTCGCTCAAGACAATTCCTCTAGTCATTTTAATTTCTTTTCGAAGTTGATATCCTCTTTACGTGCTAACTTAACACTGCGTAATACTGCTTGGACAGTTCCAGTGAGTTTGAATGCCTATGGAGTCCAAAAGCTACTTTCAGATGTTTGTTGTTTTAGCTCACTCGCGTAACAGAAAAATAAACCCGATGTGCGGATGACATGACCTCACGTTATCCCAGGAAAGATCAGACGAAAGCGTGCAGCTGGAAAGATTTAAATTTTTATTTTGCTATCCTATTCCCAACACCGGCATTCATTATTGGTTCGTGCAATAGCCAAACAAATCAAACACTGTTGAAAAAAGGTGTCATTCATGAAAAGACAACATATATTTACTGCGAGCTTTTGTTGTTATGAATACACACTGAACAAGGCAATCAAATCCTGCATTGTCACTAGGCTTTTGTTAATGCAAAATCAATGGTAAGTCATGGAGAACTAATATATACCTGTCAGCTCAAACATGTTTTGCATAAGAAGGTCCCAAAGTTTGACGTCAGTGATGTTTTGACTCCATGCGCACGGATCGAATCACAACGTTTGCGTCATTTGGGAGAAGTATCTCAACACACACGCGGAGAAAAACGTTTGTCCGCGGTTCTTTACGAGACAGTCGTTACCAAGGTTGTTTACATTTGTTGTCCTGCTTTTTAAAAAAGAAAGGAAGGATCTTTGAAATTGGTTGACATTTATTCATTAGACGGACGATATAGCACACCACTGAAGAACTGAAGAGCAAAAAGGTTAGATTTCCTTGCATTTAAATTGTAATACACAAAATGTGTTCACGACAAGTCATATTTCCAGAATTGAGTATTGCTTCAGCTGTTGATCACGTATTTATTCAGTTTTGCTTAAAGGTCTGTAATTGTGACTTCGTGACTGATTAGTGGACTACGAAATTCAAATTAATTTACTTTTAAGTAAGAGATGTTCATTTCATCGTTTTGTTAAAATGCGTTGATTTTGCCTGTTTTGTTACCAAAACATGGTGTACCAGCAGGTGAGTTTATTTTCTTATTATTTGCTTCTTGTCCTAGGACGAACTAATTGGTTCAAAAATCTTAGTTTATGTCGCAATACTTGTTATTGTCCAATAACCATTTTGAATTGACGACAAAAAATGCCTGGAGGCGTGATATTGTACGATCTCGACTAAATACAAAACTAAAGCAGTTTTGCTTTATGCATACTTTTCTATCGCACCTTTTAGATTGTACCTGAGCTAAGCCGGGACAAAAACGTTCTAAGTCATTTCGTTCGACAATTTTCTTCACGTTTTTAGCGCCGAATAAATGGATATTTGTTATGTCGTATCGAATTCACTAGCCAGCTAAACAAACATATAAATAAGGGTAATTCATGAAACTTAATTGAGAATATATATTTTTCCTTTTGAACGGAAGTCAGCTGTGATTTATGATATCTACTCGCACGCTATCAGTTTTTTCGAAATTATTTGTTGTCGTAAAACTAAAATATAATCATAAGTTACGATATTAAATTCATACTTTCAAGGGCAAGAGAGATTCATAATTTTGCAGTCATTCCACGTTCCGCCTAATTTTGTTGTTATTATTGATGTTGTTTTAATTATAATTTTTGTTTTTACTTCTCTGTTTATACCCCACCGTTCTGTTCTAGACTACTCTTTACAATGACTGACACTTGTTTGAGTGCCTCAAGCGAGTGAGGTAAATTGAATGAATTTTTCGCTATGTAAGTTGTCAACTAGCATGAACAATCCGCATATTAACGGAAAGTGGGAAAAGGGCGCCATATTTAACATACACACTATCCACCAGCTCCGAATACTCAGTCGGTCAGTATCGTTTTTTAATTCAACTGAATTGGCGCTACTTTCAGCTTTCAAACCAAAGGCAATGGCAATGACTTTGATTTTAGAAAATTGCTTATCTTATACTTGGGGGTGTGTGAAGATCTGTGTTTACAACTTCTGTCTGTCTAGGGTTTTATAAGTACAATCGGGATTGACCCTCATCTTGGATTCAGCTAGTGGCGGATTAACACTAATACAATGTTCAACATCCTTCGACATTATGATCAAATATTACTGAACATGTTAGTACTTGTTAAAGCAACAGACTATGAGAAATTGCTAAGGGTCTGTCCAGTGTCCAATCCAGTAACACGCGAACAATCTGCAATTTGAATGATGTAAAGCACATCACCTTTACTCGTGCACCAATGCTTTAAGCCACGGTTACTATCAGTCACTTCCAGTACATAGCAGCCGACGCTCTTGTCCACTTGTGCGAAATTCCGGCTAATCTTAGACTTTGCCTATTTTTGATTATAGGTTAGGTTGGGTTCTCTTGTGAAACCGTGATAAGAAAAATGCTTTATATATCACTGACTGCTAACTAGGCAGAAGAATATACCAACACATCAATCAATCAACGTTGAGATTTTCTCTCTTTGTTTTACAGAAAAGGAAGTTAAAATAAGCTCTAGCTAGTGCTCCTTGTAGGATGATGTGAAAATTAAATCATAGTTTTGTACCAAAGTATTTCTAGACTATCTATGTTATACATCGCAGTTCTGAGACACTTAATGTACATGACAAAATTTTATATCTTTTGACAACGGTGACTTGTTTATTTCCAAAGAGTTGAGTTTTTATATCTTTTGAAACTTGCACAAAAAAAATATATAGAGCATAGAGCATTTCATACGCATTCTATATTTTACATTTTCCTATGTAAATTCAAACAATAAATTAAGGCTAAGAAATATAATTTATTTACGAAACACTTTAATTTTAAGAGTTAAAAGAACCACCCTAAAGCAATATTTTAAGATGTTTTAAAGATGATTTCCAGACCGTACTGCGCATTCTCGAGAGTGTTTTTGCGTTTTTTCGTTTTGTTTCCTGTAAGACATCACAAAATGTAAACATTTCGCAACTACTTACATGAAGTAAATTCAAAGTTTCAAAACAACCGCCATTGTAGATGCGATGCTGTCGAAGCTTTTTCTCCGTCACTTTTTTCTCATATCACTCGATGAAACAGTTTCGCTGATGTAAAAATCAATGAAGCTATTGGGAAAAAAATCGAAAGGCATCAAAGTTCAGGAATGTGGTTCGTAACGAATAACATCGATTCGCATTCCATCGAGTGAGAACTTCTAATGTTTATAAACATTAGGGTGATGAAACTGCGCAGTGTGGACTGGAGATCATCTTTAAATTTACCTATTTATGAACATTATTACCTTTTAGGGGTGTCGATGGTTTTCCAGGATGTTCTCTAAGAAAATGATGCACGCTAGAGGTTTAAAAAAACTGTTAGTGGAAAGCAGTTTTTCTAGACCTCAATAGTGCATTGTTTTTTCTTTTCTTAGAAAACAAAGAATATCATCTTCTATTTGGTTCAGAATATAGTAAGCAAAAGCGAAAATATTTAAATCTGAGATGGGGCGCTGATTTGCGCTGGCAAGCAGCATCCGGGATATGCGTGCTCTCTTAGGCCACGTCCTCACTTTGCCCGAGAAATTTAAGAACGCAGTTTCAAAAATCCAAAATGACCGGTGATTGCCGTGTTTTCAAATTTCTCGGGCGAAATGTAGACGGGGCCCAATTATATAATCTATTTTTAAACAATGCCATGGGAATACTAAAAATGCTGATATTGTGTTATTGCTGTTGTTGTGTAGGTTTTATTAACCCAATATCACTCGACTGATAACTTGATTGGTTTATAACATTGTGGTCACCATGAAAACACAGTGGTTTTACGCGAGAAAAAGTTTAAAATAAACTATTGTGTACACTATAGTGTTGTCTGATTGCTCTAGTTGGTAAGGCTTCTGTGATCTAATACGAGATGAAAATGGACTTCAAGTTTCACAGATGTAAGAGAAAAGCTCAGGATTTTCATTTGCTTTCTTTTCTTTATTTAGTCAACTTGTTTACCTTCCGTTATCCGTTACACTCTGTACAGATTGATATTCAAACATTCATCCATGCTGAAAGGACAAAAGAGCGACAGCGATATAGTATTTCCAATGGAAGACATCAATTCCCTCAAGAAGAATAGAGAAAAGCCAATGAAGGCAGCTTTCACGAAACCTTCTGAAGAGGAAGAAACCAAAGACGACGACGAGAAACAATATTCTATTCGATTTTTGATTCTGGACTATTTCGAGTACACATCAGGACACGGACCTCCTCGGATTCTCGCGTCAAAGCAATTGGTCAGGAAAATCTTTTGGACTTTACTATTTCTGGCTGCGCTGGGCGTGTCCTCATGGCAGATAGCGACACTATTTGAGACTTACAAGTCCCGACCTTTGAGCACTCACGTTGCCATACAACACGAAACGGTAAGAGAGTCAGTGTTTTAACCTGTGATTACGATAGCAATTTACGAGTTATAGTGGGTGATTTATTGTTCTGTCACATTAGCAGCGTTAAGCGCAGCCCGATTGGTAGACCCGCTGTGGTCCGCTGCTGTAGAAGGTTGGACACTTAATTCATTAGTATTTTTTAAATGTATTTGGATTTTATACTGCTGAAATTCTACCTTCAGCCGCTTCACTGGAGAATCTTTAAGTGTACTCGCATATGAAGGCGACAATCACTATAAGAGATCCGAGATGATAGTGATTACAACTCTAAGCTGTTTATCCCGTTTCAAACTCCAAAAATAATCCGAGCTCATCATCTAATTATTGTATCTGTACTGCATTTAATATATCTTCAAGCGGCCAATCTCGTTCCCGGATATAGAGCTCTAGTTCAATCCAGAACCGGAAGCAAGATTCGATGTTAAATATAAGTGAAATCTTTTTTTAGCAGATGCAATACATGTACAAGACCTTGGCATGTTTTGAATTTGACGCGCTTTTCTTCGATTGCTCATTTCAAGCAACATTTCCCACATGTGATGCCCGGGGCTTTATCACCAACCAGATAGTGCCAGGATATAAATTTTACCAGGATGCTCTTGGTTTTTCCTCTTTGTCATACCAAACTTAGCATATCCCCGAGGGTAGGGAGGTGACTCATAGGTCTGAGGTGCTCATTGTCTCACTCTGGGGTGTAAATCACGACGTTTGGTTTCACTTGGGGCTTTGAGGACAAAACGCCACTATTTCTACCCTTCAAGGTATCTTTTAGGGTTGCACTCGAAGAAATAATAAAAAGCCGCTGTGATGTCCTTTTTAAAGTGATATTTTTTCGGGGTCAAATAAAGCTCGAGTGACACTTAGATTGGTCTCCTTTAGGGGCTAATTCCGACGAACATCCTCGACCTTTTTACATGGTAGCTCCCGCGGAAGCATATCATGCACGACAGAGTTTTTATACAAGAGTATAAAATACGTTATTGCATGTATACATATTAAGAAAACTTGTAACATTTAATGACTGACTCGTTCCAACTGAGTGTTCGTTTCTTTTTCAGAGTCTTGACTTTCCTTCTATAACTATTTGCAACTTTAACGCAGTGAAGCTCAGCGCTATTGACTCAGAGTTTTTCCCTGAGGAGCTACAGAATGACATTAAGGCGGAAATTCCCAAAAACAGTGAGTTGTAAAGAATTTTGACATTCTATTTACGCTGGTGTTGGAACCCACAAACGCCCGGACATAGAAAATACTTTCAAATGTTGCTGTCAACAATTCCGTAAAAGCAAAACCAAAGTCATCTCTCTGACTAATCACAAAAGACAGACGAAATCCAGTGAACCAATCAAAACATGAAGCGAATACAGGTAACCGACGCGAAGCGCGGGAAAGCGTGTGCGAGCCCGCAGTCACGCTTGGCTTTGGTGTGACTTCTGATTGGATGGCGCGAGATTTTTCTGTCAATCACTCATCATAGTGATGCGAACCCAAAACAAATGCGAACATGTACTTTCGACACTCAATTGAAATCAAAACTCCATTTGAAAGCCCTTCAAACTGCACGAGACTTATTTTCAAATATCGCAGGCAGAGTAAATCCCTGACTGCAGTCATATTCATGCGCTAACCTTATACTAACTGAATTAATTTACCAACTGATTTCTAGATTCAAAAGTCAGTCGTAAAAGAAGAGCAGTGGACAACCCACCAGTTGATCAAGGCTTTAATTTTGATCAATATGAAGAGGAAGAGGAAGGCATTGAGGACCCAGATTCGCTGGATGAAGACTTCAGAAACAATGAAGAAATGATAATGATCATGGCTGAGGCAGATCCGGAGGAATTGATGTATTTTGGACATCAGTTTGAGGATTTGGTCCTGTCTTGTACCTACAGAGGAGTCTCGTGTGGGTCAGTAAAGTTCAGGCTGTAGAAGTCAAGCTCTGTTTCCATCAGACCTCCCGCGTGAACAGCGAAAAATGCAAATTAAGGAGAAGAAGCGTTTTCTTTCTTCTGCGTCTTGAGATTTCTAATTGACAACTTCGACACTTCACTTTTTTTCAAGCTATTGACACTTAGATTTCAAGATACTTTCAATCGATCAATTAACGAACAGTCAGTCTATCAGTCAGTTAGTCATTTATTCAGACAAAAAGACAGTAGTTAAAGTTAGTCTGTAGTTAAAGTTAGTCAGTAGTTAAAGTTAGTCAGTCAGTAAGTCAGTAAGTCACTAAGTCAGTCAGTCAGTCCGTCGGTCCGTCAGTCCATCAGTCAGTCGGTCATTCAGTCAGTCAGTCAATCCTTCGGTCAGTCATACATTCAGTCAGTCAGTCATTATGTACGTCATTCATTCAGCCAGTCAGTCAGAAAGTCAGTCGTCAGTCACTCGGTAAGTCGGTCATTCAGTTGGTCGGCCGGTGGGTCGGTCGGGCGGGCGGTCGGTCGGTCGGTCGGTCGGTCAGTCGGTCCGTCGGTCGGTTCGTCGGTCGATCATCAGTCGGTCGGTCAGTCAGTCAGTGAATCACTCAGTAAGTCAGTCAGTCGGTCGGTCAGTCAGTTGGTCAGTCGGTCGGTCGGTCGGCCAGTCCGTCACTCTGTTGCTCGTTAGTTGCCGGTCCTTTTGAGAGGTTTTGCGGGACTAATCGTCCTTTATGTCAGACTTTTCTCACTCGCTGCTGAACTGGAGCTCGTGATTCTAACCGCATTTTTCATTTGTTCTAGAAATTTTTCTAGTGTGTATTGGACTTCTTTCTGGCATTATGCATACGGAAACTGCTACGTTTTTAACAGTGGTCAGGACAAAAATGGAAAGACAGCCCCAGTACTGAAGTCCAACAAACCTGGACCTTCCCATGGTAAGAAGGCCTATCATTCAAAATAACACATAAGACGTGACTGTGGTTATTAAACACTGCCAAGATTAAAGCGGATTTCTAGATGTAATTTGATTTCAGGTTGAGGTGAACTTTTTTCAAAGAGAGAAAACTAGTATCCAGGACAGCGCGGTCCCAAAGCTGATTTTGTCCCTTTAACAAATGTTATTCAAAACCCGAGGTTTAGGGATTAAAACGGAATTATTAATACATTGATCGTTTAAGGGGATTTTTTTTAATTAGCACCCATTATTCCTGGCCTATTTTCAGGTCGATATTCGTTCATATTTTGACCTGAACTGCATTTTTAACTGAACTCTCGCTCTTTTTCTTATCACTGGGGAGGTGTGAGGTGATTAGCGAACCCTGATCGGGGATAATCGTATTGGACACAGACTTAACTCAACTCAATAATAATTTCAAGATGAAAAAATTGTGTGACAATAAACCATATTCATACATTCTCGGTATTGGACTGGACCTAGCTTGCAGCGGAGCCTCGTGCGGGGAAATATCATTAAAAAGGGATAAATACCATTTGCATTTGAAATAGAATCCCCACATTAGCCTCAGTTGCAAGCTATTTCCAGTCCAATCCGCGAATGCGAATATGGTCTTAGTATTAAAATGAAAATTTGTGTGGAGTACTTCTGAATGATTGAGTTGAGAAAGCGAATTTGGGTTTTTGATTCAAGAGCAAGCTTTGGCTTTTTATCCTTAAAACAGAAAATCACTAAGCGACATTGCAAACAACACCAGTGCTGCAGGAGGTAATTTAATTGTACTTTGTTTATAAAATATCGCTAATTTTTTAATTTTCACTTTCCTCATAGGGTTAAATCTCGAGCTTAATATCCAGCAGGATGAATATCTTGGAGCCTTCACAGAAGAGGCCGGAGTGAGAATTGACATTGCAAATCAAGGAGAGATGGCCTTTCCTCGCGAGAAAGGACTCAGCGCTGCACCAGGTTTTTCTACATCAATTGGAATGCGAAAGGTGAGTGTTAATAAAAAAATGAAGATTTTGGGAAGACTTAGTTGAGCCAAATATTGCCCATGATGAGACCAAACCAGCCTGATTTGCGCGCTGCCAAAATGTAGCAGGAAGGTTCTTAAATCTTTAGAATCGAACCCTGTCAAAACATTGACTTGATTGCGCAGGATATCAGAACAGCAGACAAGGCTTGCAAGTTTTGGAGTGGTAAATTAAAAATGCAGTTACTATAGTCTGGTATCAATATGACATAATATAGTTTCGTTCACCCTGCCCCTGTGATTGTGGTATTAAGATAACATAGAATAGTTTCTTTAGACCAGTTTTAAGCTTTTACTATACGCCCTTTTAAAAACTCTTAAAAATCATGAACACTGATCGCCAAAGGAGTAATAGTTTCGTTCCTTAGAAAATTAGAATAATAATAATAATAATAATAATAATAATAATAATAATAATAATAATAATAATAATAATGATAATAAAATATAATTAACAATCTTTGCAGGTCGAGCTTAACAGAAAGGATCCATTCAACAACAAAAGATGCTTAAACAGTTCAACTCTAGATAACGCCAATCTTTACAGACAAGCTTTCCAAGTCAATTATTCTTCCACGGTAAGCGACCGTCAATCACAGAAAATTTTCCCAAGAAACATTTCTCTTGATATCTCGAACTGAAGAAGAGTTGACGAATCAAAATCAGATTTCTAGGGTCAATATCCGAGCTGAGAAATAAATAAAGGTCGGATCCATCACTGAAGTGTCAAGCAGTGCTACACATGAAATTTTCGAGTCACGTAAATTCATTGCAATTTTCAAGTACTATCTGCATGAATTCATAGCCTATTAAATTATTCTTCACTCGTACACAGGCTTGCAAAGAATCCTGCTTGGCGTTCAACCAGAGAAAAGAATGCAAATGTATGGAGTACAGATTTCCAATTCCTTCAAACGCCACTCCAGTTTGTAATATTTTCAACAAGACAACTGGTAAGCCTTGTGAGGGGGGTGGGGTGGGGGTTGGGAGTCTGATCTTTTCGCCCCAGAAGTATATAGAAACACCTATTAAGCGTACCTCCCCATTGAGGGGACGCTAAGTTTGGTACAGAAATTAGGGTCTTATAGTTACCTTTATTACGAGCCCCTATTCAGGGGACACCTCTAAGCAGTCGAGAACACCATTTCAAAATATTAAACTTTTTTTTGGTAGTTTCTGTTGTTAAAAAGTCCTGTTAAGCAGATGCCGGACTGAGTTTGCAATGCGAGGTTACCGGGATTACGTCCTTTAAAGAGTCGATTGAAAAGTGAAAAGCCCATGCAGTTGAAAGGACGATTACAATCAACAGTTTAAGTTTGTCACGGACTTGAATTCAAGATAGCTTGGCTAACAATCTGGAAGTTTTACTCGTTTAAAAATATTGTGCAATCTTCATAAGCATTCATTAAACCGACAACAGGCCGCTTCCAAGCGTAGCTGCTTGACAGATGTCTCACTTTATACATGTTATGAGAATGGTCCTTGTAACATAAGACTGAATTTAGTTTAGTCTGTAATTTATTTATCTATTTTTTCCAGTCGATTGCCTCAGTAGAGTTCAAAGAGATTTCAAAAAAAATTTGCTGAATTGCACACTATCTTGTCCACCACCTTGCAGGTGAGAAAATCTTTTTTTATATAAAAATATGATCATGGGTAAAACACTGCCATCTTTCTAGAAACGCTTAATCTGGCTAGTTAAATAACAGCAAGTTATAGCTTATATAGCAAGCAGTATGCACGATTATCATTTTAAACAAGGACCATTTCTAGTCGTTAACGATTGATTTCTTTGCAGGGAAAACGTCTTTAAACTAACTTCATCATTCGCGGCCTGGCCATCTACGGGATATGAGGTACCGGTCTGTTTGTCATACCACTAACAACAGTCCTTTTCTCTTAAACAGCCAGATTTTGTCTACGTTTTTCAGTATTTTGCACAAAACAAAGACGTTATTAACAACTAACTGTTGACTCTTTCTCCCTTGAGTGAATTCGTTTGGCAAATCTCTAGCCTCGATGTGCTTTACCAAGAAGGAGTGTAGTTTGCGCCAGAAAAAAGCAATGTTATAACTGTATAGAATCTTCGATAAAAAGTTGCTAATTTTATTTAATTTATTTTAATTTTTTCAGCCATTTTACGTTGAGAGACTGGAAGCTAAAGAAAAATATCTTGAATTTCTTGATAGTGATCTGAATTCAAGGTAATCAAAGTGCTTTTGTTGTGCTTCAAGCGAAAAAGAGCTGCTTTCTTCTACACTGTTTATAGTTGGGGCAGGGAGCCAAACAAATACCTCCATGTCTTCGTCTCTCCTCGCTTAGCTGACAAGTTTGCTAGAAGCAATAGTGGAAGTAATATATCAAACACGAGAGACAGTATTTCATCGGGATATCCGAACACCGAGAAGAGAGTTGAAAATACGACGCGCAGCGGAGTTTTTTTGACAAAATTCGAGGTGTTTGGATAGCCGATAAAACAATATCTCGAGTATTTGATATATCTTCTCAATCGAACTAGGGAGTAAACGGGGAAGTAAAATCGTCAAAATCTATGCTAATTGAGACAGGGTATCCAAACCTCCTTCACGGTTGTGATTTTCTTTGTTTCAACTTGATGAATTATTAATGAGTTTGAGAAATACAGTCAGTTGCCTCTTACCACAGACACAGGCTAAACTCCAGGCGTATGCATTACTTTACCTACCTGCCGTATCAACCTAGTGTTGTTAAATGAACGACAGAAATTGTTATGTACAGCGGGAATTCTTTCATCAAATGACGTACCAGTTCTCTCGTTCTAGAGCGGCCAAACTTTTAGGTAACAACTTATTTTTGTGTTTGGAGGCGCGGTGGCCTCATGGTTAGTGCGCTCCACCCCGGACGAGCGCTCTGGGTTCGAGCCCTGGCCGGGGACATTGTGTTGTGTTCTTGTGCAAGACACTTTACTCTCATAGTGCCTCTCTCCACCCAGGTGCATAAATGGGTACAGGCGAACTTAATGCTGGACTAGTATACCATCCAGTGGAAATAGACGTACTCCCAGACGCTTTACAGACCCTTTGCATAAATGGCGCCTAAATTGGAATAACAATACATCCTTAGCCTCACATTCATGTGGAAAATCCTTTGTCTGAAAACACGAGCACGAGGCTAAGGATGTATAAAGTATTGTTATTCAAATTTATGCGCCATTTATGCAAAGGGTCTATGCTACAGAAACCGGACATAAGCGCCAGTCTGAAGGGCCACTTGGCTCGAATGCAGACTCAACATTTACCTTACTTACTTACATAATGCAAGTGATTATTCCGAAATCTCATTTCCAAGTCACCTTGAATAAGGGAATCTTGCATTATTTCCAAAACATTCCACCTACAAGATAATAAATAATGAAACTTCCATGTTAACTGTTGCATCTCATATTTTCTCAGTTCCAGTACAATAAGGTCCAACGTGCTAAAACTGAACATATTTTTCGAAGAACTCAATTTTGAATCCATTACTGAGAAGAGATCTTATGAGGTAAGTATCTAATCAATAAACAAACAAAACTTATAGTAAACAAATTGGTTTCTTGCTGGTGACAAGTTGTGATCCTATGGTTTTCATCATCATCATCATCCTCATCATCATCGTCATCACCATCATCAACAACAACAACAACAACAACACCATCATGATCTACTAAACTCAGTCAAGTGACCTTGCTCTCCATGAGTTCTCGTAGCTCAGTGAATAAAGCGCCCGCGCGGTGTTAGGGAGGTCATGGGTTCGATTCCTGTCGGGGACTCAGATGTTTTCTTTGTCCCACGCTCGTGTCATGTTGATCAATTCACCTTTCACATCATCTACTTTGTTAGGTACATTACTTGCAAACAACTTCGGACGTTTTTTATAACGGACTTTTAATTTTCCGGCTTTTTTTCTTATTTCGGACAAATTCGGACACTGGTGAAACATAGCTCAAGCAAAGTTACGTCAGAAAACACGAATTAGACTGAAACAACATCTGTGAAAAAAGATAGTTTTACTGCAGCATAGAGGTTTTAGTGATATACCGAAGAGAAAATTTTATCAAGACGTTACATATCTCAAGCAGCGTACAAGAGTTCGCCTGATAAAGGAAACAAAGAACTTTGGAGCAAAAAATTTTATACTCGACGGTTTTATTTTCGGACCCTTTTGTTCGAAATTAAAATCGTGCGAAATTGTTTTTGCAAGTTTGAATGCTGCCCAGGGTAAACAACTGAATTCATCGCTTTTTGTCTCAGGAACACAAAACAAATTTGGCGGCCGCTTTCGTTGCTTGCAAAGGCATTAAAATAGTTACGATATAAAAGCTATAATTTTGGGGTCAAAATGATTTTTCCCCCACGTAAGGCTTATTCACATTGGTAATAAACCGTAACAAACCAGATACAACCACTTGAGAACAGAGCTGTATCGACCTACATTCAAATAATTCTTAGCTTACGTTAATAAAAGCGTCACTAGACAAAAGTGCAACTTGTGCGAAGTTACCACTGTCAACCATTTCTTTGTCATGAATAACTTGCTGGCCCATTTTATTACGAACTGACAACGTGATCAGCTCCCAGTTGGCTTGATAGCTCAGTTGGTAGAGCACTGCACCGGTATTGAAGAGGTCGTGGGTTCGAATGTTCAAGCCTAAATTCTTTTCAGGCTATAATTATTTCAATTATTTCACAACTGCTTAAGCTGTGTAGATAAATGCTGCGATGATCAATCATGTCTTTATAACTTTCTCCGTAGTTCAAATATATGATCTTCCAAATATTCACTTGATCCATTTTATGTTCTACCAACAGCTAGCGAACTTCGTCTCCGATCTGGGCGGCTCTCTTGGCCTCTGGATAGGAATGTCAGTGCTGTCGTTTGCAGAAGTTCTCGAATTGCTGTTGCTAATAGGGTACGCCCTTCTTAGAAAGATGCGGACAAGACTGAGCGGTAGAATAAGATCATCTTCGATCCCTGGAAAAGGAACCTGACCTGTCGATGATGAGTGCTTACCATGCACAAACAGCAATGAGATATACTGGCTGTGGTTTCATACTCTGTACAGTTAATTCAAAATTTGTGGAAAAAGGACTAAGAACTATTTAAAAGAAAAACATTGATTTTGGGTCGAGCCAAGAGCACTGAATTATATTTGCTAGTTCATTATTCGTTCAATTACATGTAAGTATTATAATATTCTCACATGGGGCATTGCTGAAGTCTCTAAATTTAGGTATACGTTTCATTTAGCAGTGCTAATTGCGTACGCATGCGCAGCTGGCGCACTTTAAGCCCTCTTTTCTTCTCGACCCCCGACCCTTCGCTTTCTCGTCGTCCGTCATGCATAAAAAGAGAAGAGCTCTGGAGTCGAGAATAGCCCTATCTTTTCCATTGCAAATGGAGTGCATCACTGGGAAGTGAAACTTTTGGGCGTATAGCAGAAAACCTGCTTAGAGGACACGAGTAACACGAAATGCCAGTCTCCATACAGTAGAATCATGAAGTATGGTCATGTAATCAAATAACGTCTCTTTTTTAAGTACCGTTCACTTAACTCCACAATCACAACGTGTAAATGGTGGAAGTAATATATAGCAACTTTATTTAAAGAAGAGTCACACATTGGACACTGATGAACTAGTGGCCCTCTAACTGAAAAATCACAAGATATATCATACTAGTATAAATCTACTAGCGTTATATCACGAATGCCGTTCGCTGCATCATTGGCTACACTATTCACTATCTATGCTGCGCCACCGTTAACTATCACGCAATAGAAATCTCGAGCTCAAAATCTAATTGTTTATTAGAAAAAATACGGGATTGAAAATATTTTCTAGAAAAAAAGGGTCACTACATAAAAAGAAAAGTAGTAGTTTCTCTAGCGTTAGCCCCTTCGTCGGAGCGAATCCAAATCCATTCGCTCCGACGAAGGACTAACGCTCGAAACGTCAGTTTTCGAATCTCTTTACGGTGGTCAATTCACATTATAAACTCAGGTGATAAAACCAAATTATCTTGTTTTGAAAGTAGCTTACTAGTTTCTTCCGCAATGATGCCAGTGATGGACTCCAAGT
>OZ026597.1:4611893-4634393 GCA_964020085.1 Micromussa lordhowensis
AACTGGTTTTCCACTAAGCCGAGTTAGTAAATTCGTCAGGCATTTATTTATTGCTGCAATTTTTTACTCCTTTATTTATTGTTCTAATTTTACTGTGTAATTACCTGCTTCCTATTCATAACTTAAATCGTACGGGGAGCTAACTAGAAAACCTAGTGGTTCACTTAGCTCCCTAGCTTGCAACCTAACTAGCAGACTACAAATACAGTATCTTTCTAAACCGTATTCAGAGTGTAAAAATCAAATGTTAAGATCTATATGAGCTCAATAAATATTATTGCTGCGGAGCGAGCGTAGCGAGCGTAGCAGCAGTTCATAATCTAAATATAAAAGAAAGGTAAAAAAATTTGAGATTTTGCCATGGTTTTTAGCCTCGCTTTTAGCGGACCACAATGCTTTGCGCTGTGGTAGAGCCTCGTTTTCAGCGGACCATAATGCTTTGCGCTGTGAAGAGCCTCGCTTTCAGCGGACCAAAATGCACTGCGCATTCCTCAATTCGAGACCAAGACAAGCAACTGAGAAGTTCTAACATAACATAACATAAGATCTTCTACACTGTCATCTTGCTGTTTCGAGGGAAGAAGCCGAAAGACTCGTGTCGCTCTGATTGAGCTGAAGAATTAGCAGAGAGTGACAAAGGCTCTTACTTCGACCAGGAGCAATGGCTAAAAGAGTTGAACGAGCAGCCAAGCGCCGAATTCGATTCGCCGGTTTCCTCGTCAACATGCAGTGCAAGCCGGCCAGAAATTACGGTTGAAGAACCTCTTACAGATCTGGAAAGCACTGAAACATAGCAAAAGTTCTATGGCCACGCTATCGCAGCCGGTCAAAGACTGCAGGAGAAGATCAACGAATCGGTGACCTGTCGCTTTTGTCAAGGAAAGCGTTGAACTTGTGGAGAATTTAGGAAGTAAAAACGGACTTGGTTCCATTTGGATGTTTCAGTGCCAGAACGAAAGCTGTCCGTCGCACGAATCTAATCTTCCATTTCCGACGATGGAAAAAAAGCAGGGCGCTCGCGATAAATTGTGCATCGGTTCATGGCTTTCGAGCTATTGATGGCGGTCACGCGACAGTCTCAAAGGTTTTTAGTTTTCTTGGTCTATCGCCGATAAATAGAAAATGCAGTGTATTCCCGCCACGTCCCGCGTAAAGATTTGGCCTGCTGCATATCACCTGTCGAATGCCTATTGTTGTTGCAAGATGATCCCTCGCTGGTAAACATCAAAATGGATGATTAGGTGTTATAATCCTATTGCGGTTAAGATGCCGCAAAAAATGTATTTTTCTTGTTTTCTCGGAACGTTTTTAACTTGGCTTCAAGTCGGCAGCCCCTGAATTAGCTGAAATTTGGCCAGCTTATTGTCAGATTGTTTTTCTTCAAAAGCGTGTCGGCGATCTTTTAATTTCGTTCATGAAATCTTAAACTTATGAACTTTATTGTTGCATTATTTCTTGTAACCGATGACATCATGAATTGAATATAACCACATCTTACTCAACATTTTCTGGGACTTGACCAAACAAAATAACTTGATGACAACCAATTCTACACAATCCCTACTTCAATTTGCAAACAGCATCCCAATTTCCGCAGCACTTTCATAGCTTTGGCTACACTAGTTATTATTAGTATTTGACACGTAATAAAGGGTCTTACATACAATCCTGGCCAAAAGTCGTTGGGACACGAATGCCAACTGGTGACGAATTATTTTGAAGTGCGAAGTCATAATTCAATTTCCCTTGCCCCCTCCCCCCCCCCCCCCCCAAAGCAATGTCTATTATGGATGAATTAACATCAACATTGTGCTGGGGGTGGGGAGGGGGGGGGGGGGGGCTAGACAGAAAGAACGAATCCCAAGACCTTTCACCAGGCCACAGTTGTTCGATGGCTGGATAACGCTATCCACCGGATAAACCGCTATCCAGTGGATAAGTGTGAAATAAACAAACCACGCTATCCGCTCGATAGAGATTTATCCGGCGGATAGCGTTATGCAGCTCTCGAACAACCAGGCCAGGATTGAACTGCACTTTCATATAATTGTCAACCTTGGTTCCTGGCCTTTACCTAGCCATTGAATTCATAAGATCACCCTACTTGTTTTATGCGTTTTCATGATACATAAATTTTTCATTATTGCTATTGGAAATTAGCTCAGAGAAACGTGTATTTTAAGGCCTGCTTACAAGGAGAGAGGGCTACCCTAGCAAGCTCAGCTGGTTACCCTAGCACTCGCACATTTCCTCATTTTTTTCTTCGTCGTGTTTACAAGGCAGCTAGGGTTACCCGGGTAAGCGGGTTACCCTGCCGGGCGGGTTAACTTTTTCCCTTGTGAACTTAACCCGGCTACCCGGGTTAACTTTCTAATTGTTTCCAGACCCTTTGAGTGTGACCGCGCTTTAAGTTGGTTACCCCACCCGTGAAATTTTGCTTGTAAACCCGGGCTATCTTTTGCCCTCCAGCTAGGATTAACCCGCTTGCTAGAGTAACCCTTATGTAAACAGGCCCTAAAATAGAGCTATAAAAAGTGAAAAACTATGTTCTATCAGTACATCACGTTACCTTTGGATGGTGAAAGTATTTTTTTCTGGGTGTCGTCAAAAAGTTTGACCATACATTCGTGATTAACAGGTCTAATAAGTAGAATACGGTCAGTATCCCTACATGAATTGTCATTATACATTATAAATGTTGAACTTGAAATCGGGTCAACGCCAATATCTGCTGCCAGCATACCTATATAAGCGTCGTCGATTTTCAATGGTTTCACAACATCGAACATTTGGGTGAATTTTAGAACTAGATCTTTCGAAAGCACATACCCGCCGCCTGATATATAATCTTTGTAGTATTCCCCTGGATGATCCTCTTTTGAGACTGCATAATACCCTGTGCGAAGAACAGGGCTACCGTGCATTAGATGCCCGAAATAAAATTCAGTATTGGACGAGCCAGTTCCACTCAGGAAGTCAATCAGTCCACGGGTGTTGACAAAGACATCATCGTCGGTTTTCAACAAGTATTGGAAGTTATTGCAGTATTTCGCGGCCCATTCGAAGCCGGATTGTATTTTGAAGACTTTATTATCGAACGTTTCTTTATAATCACCCTGAATAATGTCGCCAAATATTTGAGCCTCGCGCGAGATTCGATCCGACATGGCAATGTTTTGACCTTCGCCGATCAGAAAGACTGTCTTCCATTTCCGGTGCAAAGCGTTGTCAGTTCCCCACGTATGGCGAATAACCATTCTGTTCTGATAAGCCTCGGCGAAGCTTGCAACGATTATCACCAGAAAGAAACTCTGTTGGCACATTGTTCGCGTTAATAAGCGCGTTCGATGTTTACGAACTTCCTGCCAGGAGTCTGAAAACCCATCATCGTCGCTGGAATGTTTATAAATCCGTGGATCGACTGGTCTCGCGTGAGTTGTTTCCACTACAATGCTCGACGAACCAGCTAACCGCTTCCCGATCTGACCTTCTTCTTGTAGTTTCATCTTCATAGACTCGACATAGTTCGTCAGCCCTTGACTCGTAAGCCACAATGAGATACACAGCATCGACAATGAAACTGTTATGCATAGAAATATGCAAGATGTCGTTGTCACTGAAAATGGACATTTCGTCGAAGACTTCATCGCACTTGTCGATTTCAGTCAAGCAAAACGAACAACCGTTCCTTACCGCTGATTCTATTTCAGTCTTTGGTGATTCTAACCAAAATTGAAACAGTCCGACGGTATAATAATTCCCACAGCTGAACGCGACCGTCAAACACACAATCATACATTAACTATGTAAACGTAACGCGATATTTTGTTATGTCTGTTATTTTTTAACTAACAGTTTTCGACACAGGGTGTACGCTATTGGCAGTCTCTCTAGTGAGCAATTGGCAGGTGTGAAACATATTTCCCTTAGTTTAGCTTTGGAAAATATCATTGTAATATTTTTTCAGTTGTGAACGATAAGCCAAGTTAAAAAGTTCGCTATACAACTGATAATTTTCCACTCTAATACCCAGATTTATCGCGTGTAAGTATGACTGTATCTGTATTATAATGGACGACAAACTGGCGCGAAATTTCAGCGTTAATTAATAATTAATATCATAAGTTACATTACAAAATTCCCCCCTTGACAGCGTCTGGCGCGAAAAGAAATTAAAAATCCAGGATTGTAAGAGTAACTTGTCACCCATTATACGAAACGGTAATTAGGAAATAATTTCACTTGCGTTTTGTCCAAATTCTTATAATTTCACTCGCCTCAAGGCTCGGAAAATTATTAGAATTTTGACAATACGCGCGTGAAATTATTTCCTTATTTCACTCGTCGATTTCCATGTTGATTATTGTTTTCGTGAAAAGGTTAGAAAGTTCGCACTAAAATATCGCGAAGGCGGGAATCGCTCCAAGCTCGATTATTTGGCCTTCGACTGTGACGCAACGCTCGCGCTGTGTTCCGTGATCGTAGTGTTGTGTGACACTCGGATTCCCAGAACAGGATGAAATGTAAAAATTCTACTCGACGAAATGTTTTGATATACGCCATTCATTCAACACTATCCAAATATGGTCATGATGCTCTCAATATCTGTCATCCGTAGGTAACAGATATCCGGCGGTATACGTAGCTTCGTACGATACGTGGGAAGAAAAAGTGAAGTGAGAAAATGTCGACAGAGAGATTTAAAAATGTTAGGCTGTTTTGTTATCAATTTGTTGAATAATAAAACAATTATCCTGCTCAATCTCGCGGAATATCGCCTGATTTCAGCCGACGAGGCCTACGGCCTCGTCGGCTAAGTATCAGACGATATTCCGCGCGATTTCGCAGGATTCACGTTTTCACGCGTGTTCTTTGTGTGAAATAAGCACCGAAATCGACATCTTTCATTAAAAACATTCCGTATCAGTAGCTCAGATTTTTGTGAAAACTGTAGTTTGTGTTGTTGGAAACGCCTAAGTAATAGATTTTGCAAAAGAAAAAAGCGTATACAACTTTTACATAAGGAAAATTTTATCTCAATATCTGTATCGGATGTGTTTTGTTTTCGTTCGCGCCAGGTCGAAGCAGTAGAATTACACCTTCATTACGTACCGTAGCATGTTTTCATTGGCAACTGTATTCCCAAAATAATGTAAAAGAAAAATTGTCCTTAATTAATGATGAATCGCGTTAATAACATAGAAAAACGAATTGCAACGCATTTCAGACAAAATATTAACACACTTTTCGCCCACGACCACGTGACCCGAAACGAATAACCGCGGCGAAATATTGAGGCCTAGGAACTAGGCAACCTGGAGCATCACTGGGAGCACGGCATTTTTACAGACCGGTCTATTTTTCAGGTTTCTTTTCCCGCGAAATAGGTCAGTTCCGGTCTACATGAGGGTGTAACGCTAAGGAAAAAATGGCTCACCTTGGCATCAGGCGCCCATCACCTCTTCCAGTGAAATGATGACGTCAGTTAAACATTAACTCCGAAATTATGATTGGTCAACGAGGTTCCAGCGGGCCTCTGGAAACGCCGTAACAGGAATATGGGGTAGTTGCTGGTGTTTATGATTTTAATGCTTATTGTATCATAAAAGTGAGTGACACAAAAATATACCGATAAAATCTGAGAAACCAAACAGAAACCAACGACGCATGAGACGGATCAAGTTTCGTGACCTTTTACAATAAAAAATGAGCTTTTGTATACATCATTTGTCAGTCTCTGATATACTGTCCGATGTCGAGAGGTTTGGCAGTTGGGGTGCGTGCCGTTGTAGAAAGGTGCATATTGTAGAGAGGTCAAGGCGGGGGTACACGTGAAGGCTGTTTTGAGGTTGCTTAACACGGCCTTTCTGCCAATATCTCAGTCACGTTTCAAGCGACACTAAATCTCTCTGCTTATCTCATTATCCACTGTTTGGCGGTTTTGTGTAAATTTTTGGGTGATTTTTGGGCATTTTGGGAAAGAGGTATTTTTTCTCAAAGGATAGGTTAAATTGAGGAAAATATGAAAAGTTGAAGATTTGATGGATTTGGAAAATTCAGTTGAAATTTGAAGTGAAGAATTAGTAGACGGATACCAAACAGTCCCCTAGCAACCTGGGGCTCTCTTTTGCGGAGGTCAACTGTCTGGTAGTGTTTCCAACCCATCTTAATCCTAACAATTTCCTTTTTAATATCACTTCAAATTTCACACCTATTCATTTTTTTAACCTATTTTTTTTTTCTTTTCTTTTCTTTTATTTAGGAAATAACCTCTGTGTTCTCATCTCATGTATATTTTCTCTTGAAAATATGACGATGAATTAAACACAAGTGGTAGCTATGATCAGCCTATCGGCTGCAGTTTACTCGTCTTCTGGCAAGAAAGTAAACAAACAAACAAACAATCAGACAAACAAACAAAAACACGTGTCACACAAAGTGAAAATTATGTAAGATCAAACAAGTGTGAAAATATGTTTATTGAATAGTTACAACTACGACATTTTACTCAAACGTTTATAACGCTCAAGTAACGACTACTTCTTCGAAGTTGTCCAAGTACACAATCACGTGTTTGTTCGTTCTTCGCCAGTGAGCCCAGTAACGTGAAAAGTAGATATTCATTGTCAATCCTATCGAAAACGCCAAGAAAAATGGGAGTCCCGTGCCGATGCCGGCAATTCCTAAACTCACTGTGGTGTGACAGGCGGGCTGGTGTTTGTAGTAACTGATCAAGATAGCCATGCCAGCAAGCTGAACGAAAAACATTCCAAAAAACACCACTGTAAAGACCAACATAGCAATGTCGTTTGGAGGCATCGAAGGACATTGCCACTGAAACAAAATATACAAAAACAAATTTTACATGTTTAAAGTTGGTTGCTACAAGAGAGTATGAAGAGAAACAGAGTTTATCTGCCTCGTATAGACCTTATTCCCAAGATCCCTCTTAGGCTATTTTTAGCTCACCCAGGTTTCGCAAATCTCGTGGGCCGCATTGTTCACAAGCCGGTTGATATACTACACCGGTATTAAAAGTTAGCGGAAGTATATTTTTTTTCTTGTATAAAAATGTTTTTCACCATTTATGTTTTTGTGTAGTTTGAGATTATTCAAACTCAAAACAAAAGGACAAACGATATAAACAGAACGCCTCACCGAAAAGTAATCAAACTGAAATCAAAATTCTCGCTAACCCTGGGTTAGCTTAATTGGCGTTTAAACATTCCGGCCCTAGCCTCGATCGCTTCGCTCTTAGAATTCCTCAGTTTGGCGCTCGTCGGCTCGCTTCGCTCGCCAATTTTTTTTCCGTCCTCCAGGCTACCCGACCAGATAGTCAATACTATAAAGGAGCTACTGTACGTCATGGTTTGCGCAACTTAAAAAGTTTAGCCTAAATTTTTCAAGTTGTAATCCATGTCAATCTTCTCCATCCTCAACAATCCTTGTTCCTTAATGGTTTATTATTATCTCCTTGGTGTTTTTCTGTCTTAGTAAACTATTATTTTCAAGTTTCTTTCAATTTAAAGGTACTTTTGTACGTGGCCAGAATAACTCAAAATACCGCGATTGGGCTCCTTAAAATGTGAATTTTGCTCACGTGGACAACCCAAGCCCGTTTTCACGCATTCTCATCCCCGGTGAACATTATCCGTCGGAGAACTGGGGGCAATATCAAAAAAGAAACCTCAAGGAATCAAGCCAATAAGGAGGATCGACTCTTGCGCCCTCTTCCCATGGTCAATTGCTTACGGCGGCGCGCAATTTGTCTAGGTCATGCGCGGTTTTTTTCATGGCCTTCGTGGAAGCCGAAGGCTGAGGCTGATAACCCTTACCTCGACCTTGATTATTCTGGATATCACAAAAACCGAATCTAATAATTGTTTTATTATACATTGAACGAACGCAAAAACTTGGAAGTCTTGTTTCTGCTTCTTCACTGACGGCAAGCAACACGAATCGCGCGAAGTTGACATGATTACCCTTGGAAATCATGCACTGCGGTCATACATGACATGATTACCCGTGACCTTGACATGATTACTCGTGACCTTGACATGATTATTGTATAATCTGCAGTTATGACGTCACGAGCGCTGATTTCTTAAATTCGGCCAATCAGAAAAGAGTTAGAGAGTTGAATGTATAATAATAAACAATTATTGGATGAGGTTTTTGTGATATCCAGAATAATCATGGTCGAGGTAAGAGAAGCCGAAAGCGCACGAACTTGACAAGATTACCCTTAGAAATCATGCACTGCGGTCATACATGACATGATAACCCGTGACCTTGAGTGGCCTTGACATGATAATTGTGTAATCTGCAGTTATGACGTCACGAGCGCTAATTTCGAAAATTCACTGTAGGCTTTCGACCAATCAGAAAACAGTCAGAGAGTTGAATGTATAATAATGCAAGTTACTTATCAGTCACATTTAAAAGGATTGTATCAGCTTGTCCTGACCATAAGCTTGTACATTTTGCTCGCTGGAATGGTTTCAATTTGAAATTCAGCGTGAACGTTTGTTTGTGAAGTAGCTTTGCAATTAAACTTTTTTCAATATCGCGTTAAATAAATAGCGCGTTAGGACACTAGCTAACTTTTTTGAATCGCGCATTACATAGCGCGTTAAACACTGTTTATACCGTAATACGTTATTCTTTAGAAGCTTTTCAAATCACAGAAATGGGTAAAGGAACAAGTATTGCGCCAGATTACCTGTCCTAACGGTTTGAAAATTCTTTTCGTGCGGAAATGGTAATGACAGATCGGGCATCTATCGCTGTATACAGCACTTAACCACATCTCCAAACACGACTTGTGTACCTCCCCCATGGTTCCTTTGCACCAGCACACTCTATGTAAAGATTCGTTTTGTTTTCCGCCAGTGTTGTGACAGACTCGACACATTGGAAGATCATCAGTCAACGAAATGGAGGTTAAAGAACACGAAATCGGGAGAATGGCTGGACTTTGACACCCTTCCGACATCGTGACAGCTTCACTATAAAATAAACTATTTCATCTTAAACGAAAGCAGCGTCACAATGGATTTCACAGCACGGTTGCCATGACTGCGTAAAAGCGCGCGCGCAATTAGTTCGTGAGGATCCCTGACCGTTTTGTGAGAGCTTATACGAAGTAATAGTTCAAATATGCCATCGGGACGAAAGTATACTCCCTCCACACAGACTAAAACCTGGGCAGCTTTCTATTTTTTGCGAGATGCATGGGTGCAGATAACGAAATCTTCGGGCAGTAGGCTATGTTAATTTGACGAGCGCTGCAATGACGACAAACTTGTTTCTTTATCTCGCAAGCCCACATTTTACAGAATCGCGCGTTAAATAGTCGAGAAAATGTCTCAATGTATCCAAAAGGTGTACCTTTTTGCTTATTATATATATGGGTATAACTTACTTCGGTACGACCCGTTGCATTGCAGCTACAGAAACAGTCATTCCAACGAGGTTGTAAAGCTTCACAAACTCGCTACGGGTTTTAATTTACCTTAAACAACTTCAGTTGATAGTGAAACTTAAAGTTTATCGCACAACTTGACAATAATGGCAAGAATATTTTAGTAACTGCTTTATTACCATTTCAGACTGGATAATAGTTTCGTCGATGACTGCATTTTACTTTGAAACTTTGAGGCGCTTGGCACCTACAGCTGGAAAAGAAAACAGAGATATTCAGTTCAAGCGGGTATGTTTATTCATTAACAAGCAGTGGAAATTATAAATCGGAACCCATTACTCAGAATTCCCATGGATATGAGACTAGTTTTACCAGAGTAAGTGTTCTGATGAACAGAAGTCAGCGAAAAAGGGTTTAGTTAAGTTTGGCGCGCGCGATGTTTCGGTTTATGTTGCGAGCGCGCGCAAGCCGTTAAAACTGTCAAGTGACGCGTGCATTGAGTCGCGTAGTGTCGCGCGTATTTTTATAGTTGTGAAAACTAATCGTTAAACAAAGAAAACCAGTCGTGTTGAAATCTAACCTGATTTATGATGTATTAAGAAAGCTAACCTGTTTCAAGTTTTATGAAGTATAAGTTACGCCAGGATGGGGTCAAAGAAGTAAGTTTTAATTTGCAGTTGTTTTGGTTTAGTTACCGACTGATTTGTATTCTTGTAAGGATTTTTGTACCTCAGATCGAATTAAATCGTTCTCCATATTGGCGTAAGGTGTGGTCATTTGTCCGAAGGAACAGTAAGTAACTTCGTGCACGCGCTTTCCGTGCGTGCGTACGCGTACAGTTTTTTGTGTGGCGTGGCTCGCTCATTCCACCTACTGATGAAGGGCTAAGCCCGACACGTTTAGTTCAACAACAACTATTTGACCTTGAGCCTCACAATCAATTTATCGACATAGTGTCACGCATCTTGTGAGTTTTTGCTCATTCCTATTGTCTTTGGAACAGTAAGTAGTACCAAAATGGTCCTCTGTGGTCCTATATCCTGGCCTAACAGGCTGACAAGTAATCGTTACTTTTAAATCATGAATTTATGTACGAACTTGCGTTGGGCGGGCAAATGTAACCTGCAATCAGGCATTCTTTATTTTTCCAAACGCCTGATCGCAGGTTACGTACAAGTTTATTTGCTGGAGTATGTACATGTAAGTGTCCGAACAAACAAGACGAAACAACAGAAAACAAAACAAAATAATTGAATGCTTGCGGCCCAGATCAAACGTCGAACTTCACACGAGACGAACTAAAATTGCAATTCGAGTCGATCCAAACCGAAACGGGTAAAGCAGCACGACCGTTAGGTCAAATCGACCAACACGTTCTATTCGTCTGCTTCAGTCAAACGAATTTAGTTAAATCAAACGTCAAATTTATCATGAGCGTGATTCGTCTCAGTTTAATCCGTCTCGTGTGAAGTTCAACGCTTGAACAGGGCCTGCGTGGTTTCTGCGCGAGCTACAACTAAATACTCGAAGAAAGCATTTTACGTTGGAAAGCTAAAAGAACAAAAGGGTGCACCGATTCGCGTACAAAGTTGAACTTGCTCAAAGTAAACGCCAGTCTTAAACGAAGTTGCAAGTGGGCACAACATATATTTAGGGTCAATTAAGAGTTTTAATTCGATTTTATACAGGCTGGTTTCCAGCAGAATTGCCTTGAATAGTGAAAAGACTCTTCCATATCTTAAAGAAATGAGAAATAGTTTCCATTACTCATTACACTCATTAGGTCTATTCCCTTTACTGATGAGTTTCATTATTCTCATTGTTGACGCCTCAATTTGTATGAGAAACTAATGAGAAATTACATATAGATACTACACTACTTGTAAAAAATGTCGGACGAATTTAATTTCGGACAAAAAAGCGTCCAAAAATGAAACCGTCCGAAAATTTCAGCGCCGAAATATTTACAGTACAGTATAATGTTTGAAGTAGCTCCAAAGCCGTTAGTTTCCTTTATGGAGCGAACTCAGTCTAACTCAGCCGGTCTAATTCGTGTTTTGTCGGCGTGAATTTATGTGTCCCAAATTTTTGTCCGAAAGTTGTCTGGAGTGAGATAAAGTCTCCGAAAATTAACCGTCCGAAATAAAACGTCTGAAATTTTAACGGCCGAATTGTTTGCAAGTAATGTACTCTCCATTGAGACTGGAAGGCAGCCCTTAAAATCACACTTGTTGAGACAAAAGGATAGCATTTATATGCCTTACCAGTGACATAACAGACTTCGACATTAGCTCCGAGAGATGCTAAAACATCAAGCCAGATTTGTTGCTTGGTAGAGAGCTTGTCACCAGGCCCCTTGACCTCGGCAATCTGATGGAACAATTACAAAACAGAAACTAAACTTAGTTCAAGAACGGTGACGAGACAATTGATGCGTTTTACAGCGGAATATTCCATACGTTTTGAAATGTTTATATTGTTTTGCGACAAGACCTTTCTACAGTCGAACCCCTATTAAGCGGTCACACTCAGGGACATGGGAAGTGGCAGCCTAATAAGGGTTGGTCTACCTTGAATATATTTTTACCATCTTTGGTTCAAGGAATCACGTTAAGACAACCACGATCAACTTGTGTTTGAATGTTTTTATCAGTCGTCACTCTTATCTGTCATCGTCTTTTCCAAAACAACGCTAAATGACATGCAATAAATTTTGTGTGGCCGTTTAATAGGGGTAAAGACAATAGAAAAACCTCCATCGGGACGACCAAAAGGTGGTCGTGACTGGTTGATAGGGGTTTTGTTCACAGTGTTTTACTGGCAATAATATCAGGACTTTGATGACTGGCCACTTAATAGGTGGAAGCTTAATAGAGGTTCGACTGTATCCAACAACCAACATAAGCTACACGAATCCTCTGCCGTAGCAGGTTTTTGAACCAGACTTTTCGAACCTTGGCGCTTCATCAGGGTCTTTGTCACTTTACTCTGATAAGACGCTAACGCTCGATACGTTCGCTTCACAAACTCACAACGGCGGTCGATTTGACTTTACTAACAGCCAAGTGTTTCAATTCTGAATTGCCCGCTGAGCCAGCCCAACAGTTTCTTTAGAAACTATACCTTTATTTAGTAACCAAATTTTCTGCAAGGTGGGTATGACGGGCAATTTGGTAAAGGGGAAATTCCGATAATAAAATTCTTTTAATACTGATGGTTCTTCAGTGTATGGTAAATTTGGTCCATCACAATTTCATACCATTACATGCAATTTTCATCAGAACACATGTCTGTTACCCTATAGTCCAGCGAGGAGGAATTCCAAACCACTAGGTCAGGCATGCCAGATCGATGATAACGATAGCCTTGAGCAAAACGACTGAATATGCCTGACAACGCCTGGCCACCCAGACAAGCCGCAAGTTGCTAGGGAAAGATAAAATTTGCTTTACTATTATTGCAAAGATACAGATGAGCTGAAGATGAGCTTACCATAATCTAGACTACGAATAGTCGCCCTTTTGCGTAGTCCGTCGTGGGTGACGCGAAAGAAACCGCGAGTAAAAAACGGCCGCGCGTAATCCTGGGCGTGTAGTAGGCACGCTTCTTGCCCCCAGCAATTCGCGCGGCCATTTTTTCCTCACGGTTTATTTATAGTCTCGCTCAACGGACCCAAGCGAAAGATAGACTACTTGTAGTATAATTATAACCCTAAGACAAAGAAAAATGCAAATGAATCAAGTTTGAAATCATTTTGACCTGAACGTAATTTGAAACAACATTTTTTTTACACAAGGTATACAAACTAGTTTTCTGTGTTTGAGCGCAGTGGTCAAATCAGGCTGATGCTTATCTCTGATGCTTATCTGTCATGCTTATCTCTGTTAACCAGCTTTTAAAGAAGCCGCTCCTGGGTGGAGAGAGATACGTGTACTTTGCGAGTCAAGTGCCTTTTCCAACAACACAATGCAATGACCCGGCCAGCACTTGAGCCCAGACCACTCGATCTGGAGTCCAGTAATCTAACCATTAGGATATCGCACGGGCCTATGGTACAAGACAAGAAAACCACAAGATACAGACTGCTTAACACCTTTGCTTGTTCTACATCTGTGAACCGATCCCAGTTGAGGCCTGCACAAAGCTCGCCTTCATGATCAGCCCATGTTTTGCAGAGCATTTCCTGAAGTTTCTGAAAGAAGGAAAATTAAGAAACAACTACAGTTGGTGCCACCCATTTGACTGACAAGTAATAATTAAACAGTGAAGAGAGTAGCATGTATCTACCTGGACCGGTGCTGCCGAGATCTCCTCCAACCTCTTGTCAATCATTTCCTGGCGGCTGGTGTAAAATGAGTCAAAACATATGTCTAAAGGTGCAGCCTGAGAGCAAAAATTAGTCAGAACGATCAACTTCAAGTTTCTCAACACAGTACCAATACAACGATTTCAAACAGAATGGTCATGAGAATACTGAAAATCATCAAGTACAAAAGACAAGGCAAGGATATTCAGAGATTTCTGCATCATACAATGTAGATTAACTTAAATTTTCAAAAGCATTCTAGGTAATGCAGTTTATGTAAAAAGGTTTTACACTGGCTTTCATAAGAATGTCAAACAATTTAGAATCTTAATCTTCACTGGTTTCTAATTGAGTAAAGATAGTACAGCAGGGTGTCTAAAAACTATAATCATGGTCCAAAATTATGCAAGTTTGAGGTAGAACACAGCAAATGAATCAGCAAATTAACAAAAGGAAGGGTAAATATTAGGGTGTGGTTATTCTCTGTATCAGGCCCACTTTGGAACTGACTACTCTTCCAGGAAAATTATTTTATGATAACCTAACATAACTACAATAATTATTATGTAGTTCTGTCAATAACACACAATCTACATGTACATGTGCAATGTAAATGTACCAGTGTCTTCAAAGATTGTGTGGTAAGCAAGCTGTGTGATCTTTGAAGTACATTATTATATCAAACACGAGCGACAGTGTTTCATCGGGATATCCAAACACCGAGAAGAGAGTTGAAAATACGACACGCAGCGGAGTATTTTTGACGAAATTCGAGGTCTTTGGATAGCCGATGAAACACTGTCTCGAGTGTTTGATATAACTATCTTCTCAATCGAAGCAAAAACTAAGGAGAAAATCGAGAGGTACATGTAAAATCGTCAAAATCTATGCTAATTAAGATTGGGTATCAAAACCTCCTTTGCGGTTGTGATTTTCTTTGTTCTAGCTTGATGAATTATTAATGCGTTTGAGAATTACAGTTACAGCTACATGTATGTGACTGTACAAATGAGAGTTCTGCACTCTTCTGCTTATAAAGTCTAGTTTCTATTAAAATCATTGAAAACCCTTCTTATATACAGTGTATTTTCACTTGCACAGTGCTTTAAATTCTTTCTGAACAGATAACAGCAACTGTTCCGACATACCTGGAAAGGACTTCTAAAAACATCAGGAATGCCACTCGAAAAAATAACATCCCACATGAACAAGCAGTAGAGTGAGGAGTACGTGGATCCTTCACCATGGATTCCCTGATCAAAACCCTGCTGTCGGTAATATGACAGGGCATACTCCTCCACTGCACAGAACGTTTTTGTTCCATCAATGACTTGGCCACTTTGGTTAATCTCGGGAGCAATGAAGACACCAAGCTCAGCACATCTTGTCCCTGAGATGGTTATCTGTAATCATTAGGATTGGTAAAAAAAGAAAGAAAATGAAGGCAGGTCATCCACCAAATGTTTCGTTTTTTGTTAGGTTAAAGAGAACAATGAAACAATGGCACTGGGCAAAAGCATTCTTTAGAACAATGCTGAATGTCAAATGGCATGGATTTATCTTTTGCACTTGACAAAGAATTCTGGCAGTCAACATGGCTAGTAACTTCCCTATCCAACACTGAAAACCCAGTGGTATTTGACTAGTTGACCAACACCAAGGTCAAGCCCTGCTGGCATAATGGACAACACCCTTCGTACTTCAAACTTGCAAGCAGCAGATTAAAATTGGTACCTACATGTAGACTGTTAAATATTATTTAATTATCCAATAATTCGACCGCTGAACATTAAATCATCATAAATTAAACTGGCTTGATGCTTACACTTTTGGAAGGGTTTGGTTCTTTTAAATCAAGGTCTGCAAACTCCTCGCATTTCTTCTTCTTTCCTTTTTGAAATGCAGGTGAAGAAAGGATACGCCTAGCTCTTTGTATCAATGCAAGTCGACGCCCAAATCGAACATGTGGATCTGATAGACCCTGCCTGATAACCACCATAGCCTTTATCAGGGATAAAATTTCAGAAGTGTCAATAGTATACAAGTAAAAATATGTGGGTTATTGACCAACTGTGAGGTCAATATGGTTGGTTAGAGGCCAAGTTCGTTTTGTGTCCTTAAGCCAAAGTAAAAGAACAAGGCCACTATCTAGCCATATTGACCTCACACTTGGTCAATAAAGGATTTATTACAGGATAAAGAGCCCCACTTTCGTGCGGGAAACAGAGAGTAATGCCCGCTCAGGAAACCAATATAGTACAGAATTTGGCTCATCTTTTCTAATTGTGGGCTAGCTGTATCTATAAGAATGTTTGCTATGCCAACATCAAGCTTAATGTACAAAAGTTCCATACAGGAATCTCTCACACTTCTAACTTAATTTAAATACGTATTTCCAGTGCAGTATTGTATAAAACCAATCTGGATAACAGCCTGCAAGAACTTTAGTATCTCACATAAAACAATTTTTTTTAGCACATGACACATGCAAAGTCCTCCAACCATTCATCTCTCATGGCGAGAGCTGATCGCTTGGTTACAGTGAACACAATCATTTATTTCAATTATAAATACATCATTACTTAGTCGGTAAACTTATTATAGTACGAAATGTACCTTTTCAGGTTGTTTTAAGTGCTGATGCAAATTCAGTGCAAGTCTGTGAAACCAGCGTCCACGTGAATCAAAACAAAACACATCTTGGTGGAGCAAAGTTTCCAGTTGATTGACAGCTTCATCATATTGCCGCCACTTCTGTAAGACTTCCACTCCATAATAACACATCTTAGCAATGGCCCACTCTGCAGTGAAGCATCGCAAGTGTTCTGGGAGGAGCATGGCAGGGATTTCTGAATTGTTGTTCAGTTTTGCAAGAATATCACTGAATTTCTTTGATGCTTCAGGATAATAGCTGTACGCTTGCTCAAAATCATTATTTTCTAGTGCCACAAGCATTTCATGTTTTTGCTGGTATGCCTCTGCAAATCTGATGAGACTGTCACGAGAATGGAACACAGTGGTGGGTCTATCAATCACGTACGCCGGATAGACAACTTTGCCGATGTTAGCGAGGTACAGGGTTGACCTAAATATCAGATTGAAGTACCTCTTAGATTAAAAGAACATTTGACACAGTTATACAGTGTACATGTACATGTAGTTTTCTGTCAATTTAAGTCATAATTTATTCCTTAAAAAGTAACCTTGACTTTTGACATTTTAAAAGGTAATTGAAGCTAGGAAATTTTCTTATGCCACAACCCATTTAATACATACACCCATGGATTAATATAACATTTAAAAGACTAAAACATGACATTCAAGCTTATCTTGTTTCCATAAAAATAATTATGCCTCTTCCTCAATTAATGTTCACAGGTTTTCTTCTTGATCCCAACCACCCTGCCCTCTCCCCCTGGAACAACAATCTTACATGCATACTAAATAAAATACAGGCTCTTTGCTGTAGAGTTAAGAATCTTACGTACTAAAAAGCACAGCTTAATATATAAACGGATAAGATTTGAGTCCTGGTCATTGTGTTGCACACTCAGTAATACATACTTCAAGCTGTTACAAGTATGTACATCAAGCACTAGAAAATGTGTGCAACTTATGTCTAAGCATAGTAATAGAAAACAACAGCAACTGCAAATGTGAATTGCATGTACTTTTCTGTTTTCACATTCAATTGAAAACTGCTGCAAGAAACCTGTACAATCATGTACATGCAGTGGTGCAAATTAAAACTCTGGTCAAGTTTTCAACAGGGTAGGGTCACTGATCATTGGTGAGAGATACTTACAGTTGCTGAGCTTGACCATTGTTTGCTGTATCCTCATCATCTGGGAGGACATTCATGGTAAACAACAACAAAAGCCGGCAAAACACTTCCCTGGGATCAGTGGCTAGTCTGACACAAGATCCAAGGGCCTGCTTAGCTCTGTTGGTTATAAAGGAAAATTAAAAAATGAAACTACACAAGATGGATTATGCATACTTGTACATGTATACAGAGGCAGAGCAACCCTATAACAATATTATCTTGGCAGGAGATTTTGTCGGTTTTTTTTTCTTTCTGAGGAAGATACATGTACTTATTCACGCAGTCTCTTTCTGCCAAGGTTTATAAATTGGTACAACTTTTAGTTGATCACTGTAATCTGACAAATTGCTAAGTTTGTAGTGTGTCAGAGGGGAGAGCAGTGAAAGGGGAAAAGCACACAAGGTGTACATGTAACACAAGGGTTTCAGTAATGTTTTCTGCAGGAGGGCAATTGGTTTTCACAACCAGGCAAAACTTTTTGAACTGAGCTTCTTTATAAGAAAAACCTTCCTGTACAACCATGTAGATGGTCAAACCAAGAAGGCAAAATCATCCTCACAGCCGGTCAACTTGGCAGGGGCCTGGCCCCTCATGAAACCCCTGGTAGCATCCATACAGAGGGAAATGCGAAACCCATGTACCGGCCTTATGCAATACATGTACCTCGTGCTCTGAAGAAGCAGACCTTTAGTCAGAGTGCAAGAAGTCATCTGACCTCTTCTGATACCTACAAATGTAAGTAATTATACTTGCATGCATATAGATGTACACTTAGATCCTTACTTTTTCAAAACAACACCTTTAAGGTTTCCAAAGAGTGTTCTCTGATTCTCAGCATGGCTAACTATCATTTCTATGATGTCCTCCTTGGTCACTCCCTTCTGTCCAGCAGATTTTGAGGAAATGTTAAGAGATTTGCCCAAAAGTTTCAACTCTGGAGATGCTATAAGGTTTAATGTCTCTCTGAGATCTGTGAGTTGATCTTGGTCTTCCAAGAAACCTGCACAACAAGAGGACATTTGCAAGCAAGTCATGATTGATCAAAGAGATCTTACAAATCTATGATATACACGTACACACAAAAAAGAATTTCTACACCCTGGATTTTTTAACTCAAACCAAAAGTTGTTTCCCTTGCCTGAGTCGATAGACTACGAGTAGTCAGTTTTTGTTCCTGATTTCCTCCCTGGAACTCAGTCAATACTACACTGTACATGTATTCAAATTAGCAAAAAAAAAACAAGGATGGAATGGGGAGTGGCAGGGAAAAAACTATGAAGGTTTCTTTGTTATTCAAATTCCTGTTCCTGAGAAATGGGAAATACAGATTGGATAATTACCTGTCAATCTATCCTTTCTTACGGACACTTTTTTTTGGTGTTTCAGGATTCATCGCTCATTCCACTGTTAATACAATAGGGTTTGCAGGAAACTGAACAATCCTACGCACAAGACTACACTTGAATTATTTACAATTGATCGATTGTACAACAACTTTGCCGCAAAATAGTCTCAGATTGCAAACTGGGCGGAACCATCAATCAAACAGGTGTCAAAGGCGGCATATCGAAAAGATCAAAATACCAATACAGTCTCTTTTTCCTTTTTCTCTGCACCCATGCTTTTTGCCGCTTGCTGTTCAAAAGCTCTAAGAAAGGCAAGGAAAACGCTAGGAAAAGAAAGAGACTGCTTGCAGTCTACTCAGTCGAACACTGTTATTTTACCCCCAATTTCTTAAATAACCCGAATTTCCTGACCAATTTTTCGTTCCCTTAGAACTTCCACTGCATAAGGATGCAGATTGCACTCTTACATGTACACAGAGAAATCCTGATTTTCCAAACCTCATGGGAAACAAAAATTGGTTTGAAAAATCATGTTGTTATAAAATAATGAATTATTTTGAACAATTTAGGACAAGTTTTCAGCAAAAATGCATTGGAAGGGACAGGAAAAATTTGCAACTTTCCATGTACTCCAAGTTTAAAATGCGATTGAAAGTTTGTGTACAGTATCTCTGAGCTGTACTATACATGTATGTACATGTATCTTGCAACATCTGAAATACACATGTAAGCCTGTACACAACGTGATGCCTTGTAAATAGAAAGTTAATAATTCTAGTAGAAAAATTCAATTTTATCTTTACCTTTCTGCACAAGAGAATTTAAAATTGGTGTTAGAGTGCTGCTAATTTTTGGGTATTCCAACTTGCTGCACCTAAACCAGCCACGTTTACGTTGAAAAAGACGTATATACAACTTCTGTTCCTCTGCAGACATTCCATTGAATGTATCAATAACATGATTGTCTGACTCATTGAACAACTTTCTGTCATCCTGGTTTGACAACACATTGTTTAGAACCAACTTGAAATTAGCAAGGTAATATGGCTCATAATCTTTGTTTTCATGGTCTTTTGAGTCTTCTGAATTTTCCTCAGCCAGACTTTTGTTTTGCTCTTCTGTTGTGGGACAGTTTGACTGATCTGATAGTAAATAAATTTGTATTGTTTGTAAATTGTCATTGTCTTGAGTCAATGTTTCTTCTGTTTCAGCTACACATTTGGCAAAGGAGCGTTGACTTGAAGACTCTTGCTTAGCAATGTCATCAAATGCCACGTCACAACCATTATTTAATGTGTCCCTATTGTCTGTCTTCTTGCATATCTTATCTGGCTTATTCTCCACAGAGGCAACATCAGAGTCAAGAATTAATGCAGTCTCTGATCTGGAAGAAACTTCCAATGGAGTTGACATGTTTTCATTGTTTGCTCTAGGAGATTTGGAATCAACTTTGCAGTCTTTAGCTGAGGCAGTTTTATCTTGAGAAGTTTCTGAAACTGTTCCTTTCTTCTCTGGCTCTCTATGACTATTTGAACCAGGCAGTCTGTTCGCTTCAGATGTTACTTTACTTGAGCTAAGGTTCTGTTGTCCAAAATAGCTTCCACAGTTGTTATCCAAATGTTGGTTTATCTTGGAAAGTATAACAACTTTCCCACACATTGGACAGGAAACAGTCTTTGGGTTGCATGGTTTTTTGAACCATGTTGCTATACTCTTCTTTGCATTGTTATGTTGCGCAGAAGACTGGACTTTTCCATCTGTTAAATAAGGAGTCTTAGTACAGTTTTCCTTCGATTCAACACAAATTTCATCCAAGGGAAGAACTTCTTTTTCCGAGTTTTCATCTAAAACGCAAAAGTCTCTGTTCATGTCTTCTTCATCTGTGTTGCTTTTCTTGCGCTTACGAGAAAGAGAAAATCTTGTTCGTTTTCGATCCATAAACACCTCACAGCACTGACAGCAATACGTGACACTGGGTAAAAAGAATGCAAAACCACGCAAACTTCAAGAATAATTCCAACGCGAGATTATCTTAAATAAATGTTAGCAAAACGCTTATAAGATCAGTAAAATAAGCGCAGTGGGGCAAAGAGGTGATTCCCGCCTTCCGCCATTTTGAAAATGAGCCAGTAGTACATCTGCAGCGGACAATATCATGGAGCGGAAACGAGACCTTGTTACCAGTCTTCTGCCAAACAATATGGCGAAAAAAGAACAAGTTCCTGCAAATGTCCACAGTACGGATTAGTTTAGAATCTTGTGATGGCATCCAGTTCTATTTCAGGGAGTAGCAATCTGTTTGGGGCTACAGAAAGGACGGGAGGTTCTGGTGCTGTGCCGAAATCGTTGAAATCAAGCGCCGAAAGTAAATCCATGGCCACCGATAATAAGCCAGGGGAACGAGAACATTTCTCGGCTTCTGACAGCTTCTACCAGAGAATGGAAACAATGATAAACAAAGAAGATGTTCAGTCTATTCTGGACAAGCAGAAAGAGACGTAAGTGACTTCTGCATTGATATATCTTCAACAATATCATTATGCATCAGTCAATTCCAGCTGTGCTCAAAAAGTCTATTTTGTTGAGAAAGGAAATATCTTAATATCTAACATGTATCAGTTGAGGGGACTCAGTTTTGGTGATAAAGGGCAAAAGGCAGGCCTTTAAACCCTTATCCCATACAAGAACACGCTCCCTCTGAATAGCAAGCATTTGTCTTTAAACTACATTTCAGAGGTTCAGGTTGTACCTTCTGCAACTGTATTTTGCCTGCTTCCTGGCTATGTTTTCTGATGGTTCATTGATGGAATTTCATTTTGACTGATTGACTGCTTGCTTGATTGATCAAGTGATTGATCTCACTGACTGACCAACGGGGAGGTATGTTTTGCAGGTTGCAGGTTGCAGGTTGAAAAATGGACTTTTAAGTCTGAGTGAGTCTACTTAGCACTTCGGTTAGCCTGAATAGCACCCCGGTTAGCCTAAATTAGCTTAGGTTGCTTGTGGTTAGCCTCTATACTGGGGTTTATTTGACTTTGACTCAAATAAACAAGTTGTTTCAACCTGCAACCTGCAAAATATACCTGCCGCTGACCAACTGGCTCAGTGACCAATTGGCCGATTGACCAACTGGCTGACTAATCAACTGCCCGACCGACCAACTGGCTGACTGACTGACCCACTTACCAACCGACCAACTGCCTTACTGACCGACTTACCAACTGGCTGACTGACCGAATGACTGTTTGATTGATTGATTGATTGATTGATTGAGCAAGTGACTGATTGATTGGCTGATTGATTACTTGACAGGCTGACAAAGTTTGAGAAGACTAATGCAAAATTTGGCAGATTTAATGACTTGTCTGCTACACGATTTCTGCACCTGAATCAACAACTGAAAAATCACACCAAGATGTTGTTAGACATGAAAAAGGATTTGGATTCCGTCTTCAGAAGAATAAGGTGACAATTTTTATTATGTGATTTTTTTTTCACTGTAAATAGTTGAGTATTATAATTATCTCATTTACATGTATTTTGTAGCTGTTAGCAAAATAATTTTTTTTTACAATAAAGGGGCTGATAATGTACATGT
>OZ026597.1:4639393-4706893 GCA_964020085.1 Micromussa lordhowensis
TCGCCTTTTAGGCTGCGTTCCTTTGGGTTGATCTGGACCAGGATCAGTGATCCAAAGTCACCGGATCATAGGATCAAAGGAACCGATGAATCTTTGACCAGAGTGGATTCAACGGTTCCTTTGATACATCCTGATCCAAGTGATCTTTGATAAGTAATGCTGACCCAGATCACCCCAAAGGAACGCACCCTTAATATATCATCTAACTCTACTCAGCAGAATAGCTGCAACTAACCTGAAAAACGAGTACAAATATTTCATGTTGTTATATGGTTGGCGTGTTTTTCCCGCTTCAGCGCGCCCATTCATTGGCGAGTTTATGGTCACACGACATCTAACAATGAAACATTGCGTAAACTATCAGGTAATTAAACTTCGCTGTTGACCGTTGTTACACATGATCAGAGCGTGCATTTGAAGGTGACCTGATGTTGTCGCTGGAATCTCGGCAGCGCGTTTGTTAAAATTTACTTTTGTTTTTTATCAAGCGATCTCGTCGAGGGAAACATTGAGATTCGGCGACGGAAACAAAATTCACTGTTCCCCTCAGGACCAGTCATAAGTGTGAACTAGACCTGTTTAACCGGTTGGTGAAACACGAATTCCCCCAGTGTTCTATCGATGCACATTTCGACAAATTATGCCAGTGAGCTTTTCCGTCTGCAGTGTTTTCAGTAATAACTTTCCTTTCTTCCCCTAATACCGGACTACCGAGAAGGATACAGTCCATCTCTACGCATTATGCTTTAGTGCTTTCTATCCTTGAAGATAGAAGCTAAGTTTGTGACCTTTTGTGAATACAGCTGTAGATGGAAATTGCGTGACAAAAACGTTATGCAACTGTTGTTTACTTGTTTTCCTCTCTCCAAACCAGCTCAAAACTAGTTTGGGTAAGGCACCTAAATTTATAGACACTACAAAAAAACCAGTTTAAATCTTTTTTGCGCAATTATATACCAAGCAATCCAAACATCAATATTAATTTCAGCTCGCCCCTAACCAAAGCTTTATTCAGTTATCTGCGTATCGTGCAGTGTTTTAGTCGACGATTTTCACAATGCCAAAGGTAAGGGAACAATATTCTTGATCCAACAGGTGCCTTAAGGTAAAAAAAGTGGCTTAAAAGGACACGCAAGATCGACTAACAGTACAAATCGTGTTTTGTCTTAAATCAAAGCGAGGAATACTGGAACGCCTAGACGCTGGGGAGGTCGTTGTTGGAGATGGTGGATTTTTGTTCTGTATGGAGAAGCGAGGCTATGTAAAAGCCGGCGTATGGACACCAGAAGTAACAGTGGAGCATCCGGAGGCTGGTAATGGCATTTTCATTACTTGAAATGTCGATAAATTGAAAGCTAGCAAACTCGAGATGGGGCTTGACCTTAACCAAGACACCGCATGTAAATTTGCATACGTGTGCCAACAGGCCGAAACTCATTAGCATTTTTTTCTATTCAGATAAGCTATAAATACTTGTTTTCCGTAATTCTTCGTGTCCATTTCCTAATTAGCTAATTTCTGAAGCCATTCGGGACGAACATTGCCCGCAATTTGTACAAACATTGCAATTCACCTAGCGTTTCCAGTCCCGCGGAGCATTTCAGAAAAAAAAACCCGACTGGCAAACTCCTAACGGTTTGGTTTTTCACACTTCTTTATTATGTTACAAAAACCACAATGATTTGAGGGACCGTGACATTTTTTTAACTGCCACAAGAGTCATGCCCCCAGTCATTAAATTTTTTCCCATGCCCCCCTCCCCAATAAAGGTAATCGTTTTTGGTGACCCCCCCCCCCGGCCCCATCCCAAACCAAATATTAATTAAACCAGCTATACATACTGTTCAGTGACAAGTCTATCAAGGTATTACAATTCATACATAAAGTCAATGTTTTAACAATAATTTTTTTCTTCAATGTAGCTAGACCTTAGCAGCTTGCAGGTATCTTTGGCTATTAAGGTGGGGGTTTACCTGAATTAAAGTGAAATTTGAGGAAGTTTAAAGAGAGATTGAAAGGGGGAGAAAAGGTTATGGAACACCACCAGACAGTTGCCCGACCCCACAATGGCACTCGGGTTGTTAGGCAACTGTTTGGTGTGTATCTATCAATTTTTAACTTCAAACTCTAATTTTAAAACAACACCAAATCTTCAAAATTTCCTATTTCCATAAATTTTACTAATCCTTTGAGAAAAACTATCTGTCTCCAAATAAACCTAAAAATCACCAAAAAATTTACAAAACGGCGCAAAACATAGATGTGTGTAATGAGTGAACAGATTCTTGATTGCTTGAAACGTAAACGAGATTTTTGCATTAAGAACATAATACCAAGCCAAAATACGGCTTTCAGGTGGACCCCCGCCTTAAGGTCGAGCAACTACTCTATTAACTATATTAAAGGGAAAAATGAGAAAAAAAATCCAAAAACAAACAAAAATACAGAGATGAAAATTAAGTAAATATAAAGAAAAAACACGTTTTTGTTTATTAAGTTCCGTAGCTTTAAAATTGTAGTCTGTTGTCGTGATAACAGGAGGAACGTCCCTAATAGATTTAAAAACTTTCTTTGGTTGCGGTTCTGCAGGGATGTGGTTTTTTTTTTGGAAAATAGTTAAACATATTCCATCTTTTAGTATTTACTAAAATATTTTACGTGACCTCCCCATTTTCCCTTTTTTCTTAGATTGCCCCCTTTAAGGCCGTTTTTTGGGACTCCCATCCCCCCCCCCCCGCACAAATCTCACCAGGCGCCCCCCTACCTCGTAAAAAAATGAGCAGTCCCCAAAACTATAATATTGGTTCTGATAACTTCCAAACTTGTTGGTGCTTTCTTTAATTTACACACAGGTTAACTCGTTCTACCAAATCGTGGCGAAAGTCGGTCTCTCTAGTCCACAGAACAGGTTGTTCAGTCTGGGTAGTAAAATATGTATAATTTTGAACCAATTGTGTCGCTGGAACGAAACGCATTACAAATTAGAAAATATGGCGCACATCACTGAATGATGCATTGTTTCTACTGGGCATTAAATTTTGTCTGAAACTGGGGAAAATAGATCTTTGCATTTTGATCTGGAGGCTATCGATTTTCCGGAAACGATACCCCGAACAGGCTCAATTTCCGCCGCTCTCTCATGTCTACGTTCCCAGTCGAGAAGACACGGCTGGACGCGTGAGCGGCTGCACGGCAAAGCATGTCCATGACGTAAATTTTAATTCATGCGGTGTTTCTGGTCGATGAAAAGGCCCTCATGACACTTTCTTTTAATGTTGGCCTTCCAACCTATTTTTTTTCACGTTATTGAAGGGCATTATATGCCGTGTTCTATGAAAGAGTTTTAACAAGAGCAGCAGAGCCATTTGACTGTGGTGTAGAAAATGTCATGTTAAAGGTCACACATGCTGTGCTTGCATGGATTCCGCTGTCAATGTTTGGGTTAGGTTTAGCCCTCTCTTTGTTGACTTAGTTCGTTATTGACGTTCTGGCACCAAATATAGTCTCCTCCGCAGTTGTTTTTTGGGATGTCACGCAACGCTCCCTCCTAGGCACCAAATGGTTCAAATATAAATTCTCACGCATAAGTCTGTTGACTGTCTTTCGTGTTGTATATGCCGCTATGGTTTAGCTCAGGCAAGATCTCATCAGTTGGTATTTGGTTTATGTCCCGCTAACGTGATCGCACTCTGTATCGCAAAACTTCTTTGCTACTGCAAGAAAGATAATTTATACAGCCTGCTCGATTCAGACAGGCTGATTTTCTATTGGTCGAAATTGACAATACCAAGTCCACGCGTCCAGCCGTGAGTTCGGGCGGAGCAGCGCGGGCTCCCTTCCCGAACAGCGGTTGGTAATAGAGCTTATACCTAGTCTCCTCCGCAGCCGTTTTTTGGGATGTCACGCAACGCTCCCCCCAAAGAAACTTATTTCTTTGGGGGGAGCGTTGCGTGACATCCCAAAAAACGACTGCGGAGGAGGCTAACCTATACCCCGAATGAAGAAGGCTTCTTTTTTTCTCGAGGGTCGTGCTGATGTAGACGCTTCTTTCGGGTTCGTCACGCAATTTTTTCCCTCTTCCCGAAAGGGAATACGTGACAACAATACTTCAAAAGTCGAATGGCCCACCCCTAAATTAGCCTTTGATCAAAACACGAAAAACCGCATGCACGGAGGTTGCGTGACGTATGCAGAGAACCAAATCTATTTTATTTTAAACCTCGTTCCCAGGGTATATCTGACGAGGGAGGCGAAGAGGGGAGCCTGGGAACGAGGCTGTGAAATCTTGCCTCACTGAAGCGTCTCCTTTTTTTATTATTATTTTTTCTACCCAGTACGACAACTGCATCGTGAGTTCCTCCGCGCAGGCGCTGATGTTATGCAGACCTTCACATTCTACGCCAGTGATGACAAGCTTAAAAATCGTGGTAATACAGCTTCCGAGAAAATTGGGGTAAGGACGAGTCAAATTGCTCCTCGTCGGAAAAACTATGTAACTACTTGTGATTGAAAAAGGCTACAAAGCCCACTATATTTTAGAGTTAATTATTTAGTGGGACTCTCGAGTTTTACTATTTTTAGGTGACCTGCCATGCGAACTACTTTATTATTGCCTGTCACGAAATCTCTTCTTGCGTGACAAGTCAAACAGGGCTATGCAGTATCCTCTTTGTGTCGCAAACGACAGGCAACTCGGCAAAGGGCTCTCCTTCTTCTATCGATTCCCTTTTCCGTTATGTCATTTTTTGGGCTGTCGACAGGCCTAGAAATTTTATTTTAGCTTTCCGGTTAGTAAAAAGCTAAGAATAAGGAGAAATTTAATTCAACTTCATAACTAGAGATTCAAATTACTGTAAGTTATTCATTTAGAAGTTAGATTTGTCGTGAGTCTCCTATGCATACCATATTAGGGAATTAAAGAATTTTCCACGCGCGTATACCTTCTAACTTATCTTTCAGTGCGAGTTCATCAACCAAGCCGCGTGTGATCTCGCGCGCGAGGTGGCTAACGAGGGTGATGCCCTGGTAGCGGGAAATTTTTGCCAAACTCCCTCGTACATGTCAGGACTTGGAAAAGAGGTTGTTCAACAGGAATTCAAGAAACAGGTCGATGTGTTTGTGAAAAATGGCGTGGATTTCTTACTTGGAGAGGTATCATTTTCTCCGTTGAGATTTTCCGGCGCGCCGATCTTCTAGTCACGGTATTGATAATTCTATGCTATTTTATTGTTTTAGCTGTTTATGTATGTGGAGGAGGCAGAATGGGCGATTGAAGTAATGAAAGCCACAGGCATGCCAGTTGCCATGTGTCTTAACATCTGTTCTGCTGGCGATTTTGAAGGCGTGTCAGTCGAGGAATGTGCTGTTAGAATTGCTGAAGCAGGTAAACAGAGCAATTCGTGTTTTATCTTCTTTCTTTTTCTTCTAGTCGCTTTTGTTGTTTTCCAAAAAGGCTCAACGAAACGTGTGTTACACTTCTTTGTTGTTGTCGTTGTTTTTTCGAGCAACAAGGTTGTCTTGCATTAGCAGTTCATTAGCAGTTCTTTCCATGGTTAGATTTTCCCTTGCGTTGTGTTACGTGTAAATTTATTGACACGGGAAAGATGGCTATCTTATAAATTTCTCGGCTGGTTTTTCTTGTTTCTTGGGAAAGTTGGGTTGTGTATAACTCGGGAAAGTTCGGTTTTCTATTACTCGGAAAAGTTCGGTTTTCTATTACTCGGGAAAGTTCGGTTTTCTATTACTCGGGAAAGTTCGGTTTTCTATTACTCGGAAAAGTTCGGTTTTCTATTACTCGGAAAAGTTCGGTTTTCTATTACTCGGGAAAGTTCC
Organism: Micromussa lordhowensis; assembly: GCA_964020085.1. Lineage (NCBI taxonomy): Eukaryota > Metazoa > Cnidaria > Anthozoa > Scleractinia > Lobophylliidae > Micromussa > Micromussa lordhowensis. The sequence continues at coordinate 4,645,226 of OZ026597.1, forward strand.
GTTTTCTATTACTCGGGAAAGTTCGGTTTTCTATTACTCGGGAAAGTTCGGTTTTCTATTACTCGGGAAAGTTCGGTTTTCTATTACTCGGGAAAGTTCGGTTTTCTATTACTCGGAAAAGTTCGGTTTTCTATTACTCGGAAAAGTTCCGTTTTCTATTACTCGGGAAAGTTCGGTTTTCTATTACTCGGGAAAGTTCGGTTTTCTATTACTCGGGAAAGTTCGGTTTTCTATTACTCGGGAAAGTTCGGTTTTCTATTACTCGGGAAAGTTCGGTTTTCTATTACTCGGAAAAGTTCGGTTTTCTATTACTCGGGAAAGTTCCGTTTTCTATTACTCGGGAAAGTTCGGTTTTCTATTACTCGGGAAAGTTCGGTTTTCTATTACTCGGGAAAGTTCGGTTTTCTATTACTCGGGAATGTTCGGTTTTCTATTACTCGGGAAAGTTCGGTTTTCTATTACTCACGAAAGTTTGGTTTTCTATTACTCGCGAAAGTTCGGTTTTCTATTACGCGGGCAAGTTCGGTTTTATAATTCACAGGGTAAAGTTCGGTTTTATATTACTCGGGAAGGTTCGGTTATAAATTACTCGGGAAAGGTCGGTTATTTATACCGTGGGGGAGCTCGGTTTAACAAACATTCAAGATATAAAAGGGTCTGCAAGTCTCACATAGACCCTTTGCATAAATGGCGCCTAAGTTACAATAACAATACTTTATACATCCTTAGCCTCGTGCTCATGTTTTCTGCCAAAGGATTTTTCTCATGAATGTGAGGCTCAGGATGTATAAGTATTGTTATTTAACAATTAGACCCGTAGCCCGAAAGGGCTACGGGTCAATAGCCCATGAGGAGAAGCCGAATGGGCTATTGACCCGTGGCCCTTGAGGGCGAAGGATCTAATTGTTTTAGTATCACCCAACTAGTCGGTCAGAAATGGCAATAAGAAAGTTAGCAAATGTAAGTTGAAGAAATATTTATTTGGGACTAAAACGAAAGAAAGCGTCACGCTCGATGGCGCTTGAGGACTATTACTAATAGTCCTCGAGTGGCGTAGCCAATTAAAATGCAGGATTTGCATTAGTCCACTAGTTGGGTGATACTAATCAAATTTAGGCGCCATTTATGCAAACGGTCTATGAATGGCTCGATACTGGCTGATACTCTTTGAGAGAACAATAGAACAAACGACAGAAATAGTGTCCCTAGCTCCAAAACAATAAAAGCTGTTACACTATCACGCAAATAGAATTACAAGCTTACGATAGCTCTTTATTCACTTCCAGTGTAATCGCGATATAAAAAATTACTTCCAATGTTACCCTTTTGAAAAACATCCGGGATATGATTTACTGTACGCATGGTATTATCAGCTTCACCGCTGGTTGCTTGTTTGCAGGCGCTGACATCATTGGTGTCAACTGTTTCTATGACCCGGATGTGTGCTTGAAAACTATGAAGGCGATGAAGGAGGCACTGGAAAAGGCTGGATTGAAGCGCCATTTGATCGTTCAACCCGTTGGATACCGGACTCCGGAATGCCTGGATCATACCAACCCCGCCAGTAAAATTGGAATGACAGGGTTGGAAGAGTTTCCTTTTGGTATGGAAGTTACGCTCACCATGCAAAACATAAGATGCAACTCACATCTACATTCTTCTGTTGTGATAAACGCCCAATTTCATAACACCCTAATTAACTTTTAAAAGAGAATTTTAAAACCAATTTATTCCTATTGATTACTTGTTTTTTTCCTTGTTTCTAAACTGGGCCTTTTATTGCTATTTTCTCTTTTAAATTTCCCGCACGTCTCTTTGTTTATTTTGTGAGTTTCCTGAACTTCATATTTAGCAACCTCGATCCCAGGGTCTCTCTCCTTTGCCTCCTTTGTCGTTGAGGAGGGAAAATTCAACCTGGGAACGAGGTTGCAGTTACGCAGTGGCGTTGTGGATTACCATAGAGTGAACATAGCGGACCTGTCGCTTGTTCACTCCCACCCCCACCCCCCCCCCCCCCACCAAAAAAAAAAACGTAGAGAACCATTACGCTTTTACTGCAGTCAGTACCTAACCAAGGTTTCCCTGAACTGTATGACAGGTTTACTATCAAATTTTGATCAATTGCATTGACATTCGACTGTACTTCGATGAAGCAAGGACTGTTTCTTTTACAACAACAACAACAACAAGATTTATTTGAACTGTAACATTAACTAACTAATTGAACAGGAAATGAATTAAAAATACATACAGTTGCTGGTCACCCAAAATAACTAAAGAGCTAAACTAGTTGGGTGACCACCATTTAACCACCATTTTGTTTTTTGGTGACCACCATTTAATATTTCTTCTCAGCTTTAGAAAGCCGTCTGCTCAATCGGTTTGACGTGCAGAGGTATGCCCGAGAGGCTTACGACATGGGCATTCGATACATTGGTGCATGCTGTGGAATGGAGCCTTACCACGTCCGAGCTATCTCTGAAGAGGCAAGTATCTCCCATAATCTCTAATGTGGTACCTTGAAAACGACTCAACCATGGTCCCAGGCTCCCTCTCTCCTTTGCTGGCTGGGATCGATGTTCGTAACGACTCCAAAAAACGGCGGGAAAAGTTCTATTGGTTGAACAATAACGACGCTTCACATAAACAAATTTTACCCTGCAAATCAAAACATTTGTGCAAATAATTAAGAGCTTTTAAGGAATAGTTCTCAAAAGAACTTCTCTGCGAGTGATTGAGTCTATATCTGGGAAACTCCCAGATTATCCGGGAGATTTGGCTTAGATGCATAACCCTTTTATAATCTCGAGCTCCCTAATCATTTGAAAGGGAACCTTGATGCGTAACGGGAAATGGGCCATTCCTAAGGCCTGTTTACCATGTCCACGACTGTTCTGGTTTTCTGCTAGTTGGGTGTGGTAAAATGGCAATGTTTAACAAACTAAAGTCATGTTGCGGTTTGCTTTTTTATTAGCTTGCAAAAGAGCGAGGTAAATTGCCTCCTGCCAGCGAGAAGCACAGCTTGTGGGGAGACGCCCTCCGACAGCATACTTACCCCTGGGTTAGGGCAAGGTAAGCTAATATCCTAGGGGTATGGTCATGAAAAGAAGCACTGATTGTGTAGGTAGAGGTCTCCGATAGCATATGTAATCGTGGTTATCCGCTGAGAAAGACGACCATGTGTTATATGTGTAGTATGTAGTGAACGATTTTCACTAAAAAAATATGTATATCTACTGCTCTCTACCTTCAGGGCTCGTCGATCGCATTGGGAGAACCTCCAGCCCTCAAGTGGTCGTCCATACAGTGGTGCCATGCGCGAATTAGTTTCTCAGTGGGGAGACCTCACTCTGAATAACAAGGCCATGATCCAGAAGAAGACTTTGACCACGGATGAAGAAGTGCAGGAGCTGGCCTGGAAACGCGCGGAAACTAAATAGAACTACAAGGTCCCATTTACAAAGAGTCTGGATGCGGATGCCAAATCGAATCTCAGTTATAGGTTAGACATTTAGCGAGTTTTCCTCTGTGGTACTCCCAGCTGAAAAAGTCAGGGATGCCTGTCGAGTCGCTTAGAGGTACAAATCACGTATTCTGGTCTCACTTCAAGATATCTTTTTTCGTCATAGAGTGTTTATGCTTGGAACTATCGGTCTGATAGTTGCCCCTTGGAAATTTGATGTTCTTAAAACTAGCATATTTGTCCGCGAAGCTTCGTTCTCGGGTAGATATTTGCTTTAAGAACATCCAATTTCCGCGGGGCAACTATCAGCCAATAGTTCCTCGACAGAACACTCTGTTGTTTAAAAATAGTACTATTACGTTGAGAGGAAAATCATTTATCGCTTCGTTTTGTCTCAATTTGTCTTGTTTTCCCTTCTGGGATAGTTACTGAGTTTAGTTTAAGACTCATCTATGAATTTAATGCTGTGTTTTCTATATCAAATTTTCCGGGCTTCGGGGGTCGATTTTCACGCTCTAAAAAAAGCTCATTCTTTTTTTCAAGATCCATTCCAAGTTAATTAGTTGTGGTGTAGTCATGTAGTTTAGAGAGCACTTGTATATTGCAACGAGCGTCCATAATCTAACATGATTTTCAATAAAATGTTTTACACTTTGTTAGTCTTACTCCGTACACATTATGAGTGTATAGCTTATACTAAAGTAACGTGATTATGACTGGTATTAAAATTGTTGTTGGGGCGGATACAGGAATTCAGGGGCTCAAAATACCGGCCGCCAAACGGGGTAGGGGGTCCGGGGCATCCTTTCCCGGAAAATGTTTAGAATTGAGGTCCTCGGAGATGGAATTCCGGCATTCTGAGGCCAAGTCACCGTGTTGTAATGTCTCATTTTTATCAATTTAAGGGGTTCGACCCCTAAAAGCCCCCCTCCCCAGAGATGCCTTCTCGTTCTTTTCCCGCGTTTTTCTAGGTAAAGTTCCACAGCTCCACATATAGGAAGCCTGAAATTAAGGGACTGTTTTCACACATGGGTATTTATTAACACTTCAGCAATGAGCTGCACTGACCATAAAAAATATGCGAAACCTGACTGTATTTATTCGTAATTTTTTGCCTAGCTAAAACGAGAAATATTCGTGATATATATTCGACACTCCCGTCAATTTTGGAGTCACTAGTATGTCAGCATAATTTTAAAAAGATCAATGCCACGAGATATGTACAACACTACCTAGAAACGCTCGAAATAATAGTCTGCTGGGACGTTAACACAGCGTAGTTACAATATAGATGTATTAAGGACTTCATTTTCCTAACCCTAAAGTACGGACGATAAATTGGTACAATCAATTTTTGAAGATAGCCTTCAGTGAGGTTTCTCGTTCAACATCATTTGACAATAAATTTTCCATTTTTCTACCATTATTTTCTCACTGGCTGAGAGTTATTGTTTCAAGTGCTAGTAACCCATTGTCCAGTGCTCTCGATTCCCCCCTCCCTAAATTTTAATGCCGTTCAGGGGAGAGAGTTGGGTAAATTCCCTTCCGTTATAAACATGCAAAATATACGTCAGCCTCAACTGGTCTTGTACCACATTGAGGCAGTACTTTACAACAAATGGCGCTCGCGACACTTTTCATATGCTAACTACTTAATTTTACAACACGAACTCATTTACTCGGTTTTTGAGTTAAAAAACCCTTCAACCACAATCGCGAGAATTCGCGCGCGGAATCTCGCGATTTTCGTCCTCGCTCCAGGACATTTTTTTGAGAATGCAGTTACGCGCCAGTGAAAATTCCACATTTTTAAATCGTTTACTTATACACGTAAGTCACTATTCAGACTCTAAATCGCGCTCTTTCCTTTCTTTGCGGCTTTCAGCTCTCTTCTCGTTCGCACTGGTTCTGTATCAAACAATGGTTCTTTCACTACAGTGGCGGGGCACTTGTTTCCCAACAGCTCCACTTCAACTCTGGATCCTATCTCAGTCAGTTCCAGTGGCAAATAAGCCAATGAGATGCTTTTATTGAGTCTGTAGCTGTATGTCCCGGATGTTGTGTTGCCAACAACCTACAACAGAAGTGCGGTCAGTAGTTTTAGTGGAATCGAACAACACCAAGCTTGGTTTCAGAAATTTACAACAAGACACATGGTCAAGTCCCCCCCGGACCATTATAGTTTTGAGTGTGGGGGGGGGCTTAGGCATTTAATCTGAGCAAGATTTTATTTTCAAAGTCTTGTTTCGTGTTTCATTTGTACCATTTATAAATACAAAAACCAACACATTAATATATATTATAGGCAAGGAGGCCCGGAGAAGCCAATAAGGCTTATGTAAAGGACAGAAGGTCAAGTAAGAATTTTCTTCCGATCTACTCCACATGATCCGCTTTGCAAGATTTTTTTGTGTTTTCTTTCGTTGTTTTTTCTTGTGCATGACTTGATTTTTTTTTTGATCAGTTATTGGCCAAGCCCCTTCAATCAACAACATATGGTCCAAACCTAATATAAACTGACCAAGGTGCAAATTCACGCTGGTAAAACCAGTTTGTTAGCCAGTAATCGAGTGAAAATCGCATGCCACTTTTGAGAACGTTACAAAAGCAAGTTTGCCCACTCGACAACAAAGAAGAGTATTGTGCAAATTTTACAACCTTTCCTCCAAACCAAATGGTTTCATTGCCTTCAGGGTCCACATCAGTGGTATCTACTGCCAGCATGCACAGCTTCTTCTTGATTCCATTCTCCTTGTGTTTAAGTAAACTTTCTCGTCCAATGAAGTCGACACCCTACGGAGAAAATTGACAAAATATGGTCAATTCAAGAGGCTAAGTCACGCTTATGTCACGTAAGGTTTAAGGTGTTGTCACGCCATGAGGCCAGTCACTAATTTTGTCATGTGTACATGTATACAGGCTTGCTAATGTTTTGATGAAGTCTTCTGGAGGATCGTCCGTTAAGGGCTTTAAACTTGAAAATGACGATGACGAATAGACCGTTTTCGTAATCTCGGTATAGGACTGGAACTAGCTTGCAACTGAGACTAATGCGGGGAGTCTTTTGCAAATGACATTTATCTGTTTTAAATTATTATTAATATTAATGATACTCCCCTGCATACGCCGCCATTACAAGCTAGTTAAAGACTAAGAATTAAAGACACTTGCAAAACTGAAACAAAACTACCAAATTATGGCTTTGGCGATCCGTTTCAATCCCGTCCCACCATTTGCATTACGGCAAAATCAACTCTATATTAAAACTGCACTAGTATTTCGACCTCTCTTCGATTCTCAAACTAAGATGTTCAACAATTTGGTGTGGCACACACTTAATATAAGCCCACATAATATATCACTTTTGTAAAAATCTATCACCGTGAAATGTTTAGAGCAAAAGGACGAGTAGATTAAGGTTTCGATTATTTTATAAATTACTACTCTAGCCTGGAATAATATTGAGCTTATAATTGAGGTAAGAGTGTTATAGCGGGTGGGTAGAGATCTGGCACAGTGCAAATTTGTGAAATTTTGCTTCCCAAGAGAAGACAAGCTAACGGGCTGAAAGTTTGTGACACAATCTTCATGGCCTTACCTTGTCAAATTTGATAAAGTAGTCTAAACCAGCTTCCAGAGGAGTGGTATCCATATTCATCTGTTGGAAAGCGAGATGTTATAATTGAATCAAAACGCTTGTCCAAACAGTTGAAAGGAAATATTGCCCGTATTACTCGGCCTTTACGTAATATATCAAACAAAAAAGACCGTGTTTGATCACATTTCCAAACACCGAGAAGAGAGTTGAAAATACGACGCGCAGCGGAGTATTTTTGGCGAACTTTGAGGTGTTTGGAAATGTAGTCAAACACTGTCTTGAGTGTTTGATTTATCTACTTAATGGAAACTAAAACTAAGGAGAAAGCGGAGAAATAAAATCGTAAAAATCTCAGTACACCAATTAAGATCAGATATCCAAACACCGTAACGGTAGTGATTTCCTTTGTTTAGTTTGACAAAGAGGTGTTCGTGTTATATAGGTAGAGATCATAATGGATTTTGGTTTCTGTGGGAACAAATGAAAAGTCAGTAAAACAGAAGTGTCCCCGATTAGAGGTTTGACTATGTACAAAACCTAGCGATCAGACATCAGAAGCATCGCTTTGCATAACTGTCATTATTGTGTTAGCATTTCATGGTTACTTCTTTGCAAACGTCCAAGAAAATCTTAAGAAATACACTTGATAAGCGTCCCTTCAGTCTTTCACCGTACCTCTAGTCCCCAGGCCCTAAATCCCTTCTCTATCCTCAAGGCCGTCATGGCATAAGTACCAAAGTCTCCAATGCCAAACTCCTCCCCAGCACTCAACAGAGCCTCGTACAATGCGGCCGTGTGTTCGTTCTTGTGGTACAACTCCCATCCAAGCTCACCTACAACACAAAACAAACATCTTATACAGAATTCTTACATTAGAAGTTACTTAAAGTGCCTATAACCCCAGAATTTTTTTTGGCTAAGATGAAACTTAGACAAACACACAAAAAGAATTTGCCAAAATTTTCGGTTTGTGCTGTTTTTTAATGGCTTTAAAAATTAACATAAAGTAGCTGAAATTTGATACATGACCGAGCTGGCGAGGAGCCTGGGTCTATTACTGGGTTGACGTCACAGACCGTTTTGCATGCATGTTTATAAAGAGTTAATGCTATGTAAATGAATATGTGACGTCAACCCAGGATTATACCCAGACCCTTCACCAGTTCGGTCATAACACAAAAGTTTCTGTTAATATTTAAAGCCCTTAAAAATATCACAAACCGAAAATTTTGGCAAATTCTTCTTGTGTGTTTGTCTAAGTTTCATCTTAGCCAAAAAAAAAATTCTGGGGTTATAGGCACTTTAACTAGTGTTCCACCGTGTAGAGTATTACTGTAACCTAATAATTATACATAATTACATTACTTCGGGGTTCGTGAACAGTTCTAGACCTTTTCCGTACTCTTTGCAAGCCGTTGTTTTACTTTTCCAGACACAATAACTTTCCTGGAACCATGATGCATTGAGAACGCACAGCAACCATAATTCATTGCAGTTACACGACAGACACCTTAGAGAGAGTATGGGAGAAGAACGTTCTCGAGATTCTGAAGTTAAGATGAAATTCACTTAAGTGGTAAAGATTTCACTTAGCAAATAAATACAGTCTACCCTCCACTAACGGCTGCTCTCGTCTGTCCTCATGGTGGCCGGTTGAGAGGTTCCGCTGCACTCTTTACAGATTGGAAAGAAAATCCAGATTTTTTCTTTACTTTTTCTTTACTTTTTCAGACTTTATCTTTACTTTTCTATACTTTCACCAGGTCTAGAAAACTCAATAGACTGCTGGGCCGGGTTGTTCAAAGCCCCATTAAGTTAACCCAGGGTTAGCGAGAATTTTGATTTCAGTTTTGCAACTTTTCGGAGAGGTTTTCTGTTTGTATTGTTTGGCCTTCTCTTTTGAATTTGAATAATCTGAAACTAAACAAAAAATAGGAAATGGAAAACATTTTTATACAAGAAAAATTAATACTTCGGTTAACTTTTAAACCAAGGTTAGCGTTAACCGGCTTTCGAACAACCCGGCCCAGATTGTCACTCTTTCAATAGCAAGACTGATTTCAGACTCTGTACGAACCCTGTCTGCTTCTCTAGAACAGCGTTTCCTCCCAGTATCCAGCATCCCTTCTAAATCTTAAAACAAGAGATGCTCTATTGAACTCACCAGTATAAGATATGCGCATAGCACGTACAGGAACACCAGCCAGTTCAATGTCTTTGAACGTCAAAAATTTAAACCCACTGTGGCTGAGATCTGTTGATGTGAGCTTGGATAACACACTGCGGGAGCGTGGTCCAGCAATACCCAGACATGATATGTCATCTGTGACATTTTCAACGGTGACATCGTAATTTTCTTTTCTGGCATAGTCTAGCAACCATCTGTAGGGGTCAAAGTTCTCTGTTAGCTCATACTAATCGAATTTCGTTGTATTAGATACTAAACGCATTGATAAGTATTTTCGTTGGACTTAGTTTTCGCGATTTCCACATTGCCTCTCTCCACCCAGGTGCATAGATGGGTACTGGCGAATTTAATACTGGGGGTATCCCTTCCAATAGACTAGCATCACATCCGGGGGGGGGGGGGAGTACGAATACTCCTAGTCGCTTCATGCTACAGAAACCGGGATAAGTTCCGGCCTTCCCCTACATGTACGTTACTTTTTCGATCTCAGTTATAGCGTTCAGCTATGAATCAAAAGCAACGATGTTGGTTTTGAGACAATGGTTAAAGTGAGCGCAGATTTTCTGACCGCCACAAGGAACTATACCGACCTGAGATCATGGAATTCTGAAGAGCTTCCCGTCAGTAAGAAATAGTGTTCGGGTGTGATGGTGGAGACAGTGAGCTCAGCATACACTCTGCCTCGCGGGCTCAACATGTGACTGATGTTTGTACAGCCCACCTAGAGTAACAATGAAACAGGGTTCGTTTGTAATCCGTGTCAATCTTCTCCATCCTTAACCATCCTTGATCCTTAATGGTTTATTATTACGTATTTAGTGTTTTTCTATCTTAGTTAACTATCATTTTCCTTCAATTTAAAGGTATTTTTGTCCGTTGCCAAATTAACTCGAAATAACGCGACTGAGCTCCTATAAAGACTGTACTCTTCATTTGTTGTAGTCAAAGTTATTGCAGCGACATCAATCCCGTTCATCTTCTTGCTTGATGAAGAGCAGCAATTAAACGTACACAGACTTATAAATTAAAGAAATTGCATACAATGTTATCAGAGAACCTGTATAGAAACCAACGTAATGGTGTGGAAGAACTAATAATTAAAAGCTTTTCTTGAACCAAGCGCTTACGGTCAGCTCTTGCTAAGGGGACATGCTGAAGGGACGTGAAGCATGGACTTGTTACAGCGACAGTTTTCCTTGTATGACATGCCAGTTTTTGTGAAAAAGTTCTTGTCCGGGGACAAGAAACTTGTTAAATGAAGAACAGCTGGTTTGAGCTCGTGCGTTATGAAGCGGGGACAAAATGACCTCAATTTTCCATGTCGCATCAAGCGCACAGCTCTTGCAATTTGTCCCTACTTCAACACATTTTTATGTCTCGATCAGCTTCTTGTGCACCAACTTCCGTACGGTCTCTGCAACATGCATCCTAATGCATCCTACATTAGAAGGGGTTTGTCGCTGCTTCACGTTTTCGCAACATTTCCTCTAGTGTGTACTGACCTTGATAAGATATATGAACAAAATTGCTTAACATTTGGTTTCAATTGACAAGAACAACTGGACAAACAAACATATTACAAATTCATTACAGTTTTACCTTCGGTAAAACATTGGCGACCATGACGTCCAAGAATCTGGAAGCATCTTTCCCTTTCACCTCAAACTTTCCAAATGGTGTCAGATCAATAACACCAACTTTGTTCAGTACCAAGTCATATTCTCGCCCAACTGGCTCAAACCAGTTTGTCCTGTGAAAACTCGGCTTGTAACCTCCATCATCACCTGGCAGCACAAACCAGTTTGGCTGCTCCCAGCCAACATGGAATCCCATTTCTGCACCCCGTTCCACAAGACGCTAGTTAAAAAACAAACAAGAAAACAATAAGAGACAAAAGTTCTAAACACAAATGCATACTACGATTATCAGTTGAGAAGGGCGTGACGAAAGTTTGGTCACCAGGTTTTAACGACCGTTCAACTTGTGTTGTTTTCACTGGCCACTGGCTCCGTTTCCAGTGGCAACTCGTTGGCGTTTGACGTCATTGGCAGCAAAGCGCGCAAAATTGCAGGTAACGGTATTGTTACCATTGGAAACAATGTACATGTAAGTTACCCGTAGCAACACCATTTTAAGTCCAAAACTTTGTCACAAAAGCTGCATCGTGCCTTACTCAGCTGATAATCCTGGTAATTATTATACAATATCCCCTCCTATTTATATTCATGACTTGCATTCAGAGATGGGTACGCAGCTCCAACTGTGAGCGAACTACCACCAAGGCTATCTATAAAGCTTGTACAACGGTCTGATACGAAGACCCAGAAACCCAATAGGAAAAATGAGAAATTAATGTATTCCCCAACCAAATGCCGGCACACCAACCCTAGGAGATAGTCACGTAATTACAAGATTTCCAGGTCCAGATGAATAAATTTGAAAATAAAATTTGAAAGGTCGAGAGCTGACATAACAAAAGACTAATTAAAATTAATGCCATAGCGGCACATGCGCATTTCATAGCAACAAGAAAATATTTAGATTCTTTGTCACTGTCACTAACAGTTCAGTTCTGCCGAGGGTAGAAACATTTCTATCATTAAAAATACAAAATAAACGTTTCCTATTGCACATTTATCAATTAAAAAGATAAATCCCTTGATATCTCGAAAAATACTTTCCTTAATCGTATGAAATAATGTATCAGAGCCCCATCTATATATAGTGCATTCTAATGTGTATAAGCCGATGCAGTTATAGTCTCCTCCGCAGCCCGTTATTAGGGTGATGACACAGAGAACTAACTCTGAAGTGTAAATTTAAGTGCTAAATAAACCCGTGAATAACCTGGCACTGGGCGTTAGCCCTAGTAAAGGGAATCAGGGAACCACACGAGGTAAAGAAAAATCATTTGACCTCGGTGGGAATCGAACCCACGACCTCCGGATTAGATCTACCGTTACTCTGCCGACTGAGCTACGAGGTCGGACACGATTTAGATGGTGAATCGCGGCGAAGAGAAAGTAAGGGTACATATGAATGTGACGACGACGACGTGACGACCCTTATAACGGCTGCGGAGGAGACTAATGCAGTTAGAGATCGCATTTTTGTTGCAACATGTGAGTGTTTTACAGCAAACGCTTGCCCATGTGTGCAAATACAAAGCACCATGTCACTGAATAAAGAAAACATATCCTACAAAAATTCTTTCTGAATTACAGTCTCCCTCTTTATTATATATCTTAATTACTGAATTAGTGCGACTTTCAATAACATGCGAACTCTAGTCAATAGATGGTTTCGTGTTTTGCTGCTGTCAATTAAGCTAAGGTATGTTTTAACCGACCTCTCAGAAAACAGAGGCTTGGAGGTGGGCTGCGATTGGTGGATTTTGATCCATTTTCTTTGGTTCCCTTTTTAAAGGTTCATTAATTGTCGTTGTGATTATGATTGACAGCAGCCATGTAGTTAGGGTTTGAATTTCAGAGTTTATATGTTATTGATCACAGAAAGGCACAGTAAAGCAGACAGACGGCCAGTAAAACAACTTGATATGTACATGCATGTACTGGAAGGTACCGTATCTACATGTAAGACTAACCTCGAAAATAGCATTCTTTCTTACTGGACGCCCAGCTGGTCGTTCAAGTTTGGGGTGACCAGTTTGGTTATTATAGCCATAGGACTCTCTTGTCTTAGCCATAACATAGTCCTTTGTTGTCCAGTTGCCATAACGACCCTGATCTAGTTCATTCAGATCGTAAGGTGGCTCCCCCTCCGTCATCCAATCAGCGAGATACTTCCCAATACCACCTCAAAATAATCATTTTGATATCATGTAATAAGCTTGTTTTGTTAAATTCAGTGGGAGGCATGGCTAGTGCGCTCATCTCTGGATTGAGCAGTCTAGGTTCAAGCGCTGGCCAGGGACATTATGTTGTGTTCTTGGGCAAGAAACTCTACTTTCACAGTGCCTCCCTCCACCCAGGTGTATACACTGTGAATGGGCACCATAGAACTTAATGCTGTGGGCAACCCTGTGATGGACTAGCATGCCATCCAGGGGGGGGGGGGGGGGGAGGAGGTAGAAATACTCCTACTAGTCATTTCATGCTACAGAAACTGGGGTGAAGAGATGGCCTGATGGGCCACTTGGCTTGTATGCAGACTTTACCTTTACCGTAGTTTGGTAATTGTACACAGCCTGGCATTATCACAGTTAAAAGGTTACAGATGTAATACTAATGGTCAATTATCGGGCAAGTGTAATGAACCCTGGTTTCCATAGCAACCAGGTGTATTGTTTCTTCCAATAGATGGGACACTGCTGTAGTCCTGATCCCAGATATTATGGGATAGAGCAGCGCGCTTTCCCTGCCAGGTGAGCATGTAGTACATCATTAATTTACAATCACATTTGATTCGCCTACCTCCATGTATAATACCATAGCCAGTTCCAACAGCTAGCCACATGTTGGGGACATCAAAAGCAGGCCCTATCATCGCCATAACATCGGGACTGTATGTGATAGGACCTGCCACAACACTTGCAATGTTTGCATTTGCCAACACTGGTATGCGCTCCATCGCTGCAGCTGTATTGTCACTGATTCTGTCCAGATCGCTTTCAAACAGTTCCTTTCCAAAGCCTGGTGTCACACCATCCCACCTTCAGATATCATTCATATACAGTGCATTAAAACCTTAGCACTCTGTAGCTGTATTTAGGAGTGAAATTCAAGCTTTATATACTCAACATGTGATATCACTGAAGGAGGTTAGTGGGGTGGAAGACTCATCATTAGATCACTCAGCCCTATATCAAGGGGTCTGGCTTTGAGCCCTGACCAGGGACATTGTGTTGTGTTCTTTGGCAGGACACTTTACTCTCACAGTGTCTCTTTCCACCCAGATGTAATGGGTGCTGGCAAATTTAATGCTGGGGGTAACAATGCAATATTGGATGAGCATTCCATTCAGAGGGAAGGAGAAATACCGTCACTCCTACAAGTAGTAACTTCGTGCTAAAGAAACAGAAGATTAGCAATGGCATGATAGGCCACTTGACTGACTTTATCTTAAATAGTTTTTACAAAGTCTGTGCTACGTGACTTGCAACTACTGATGACATGAATTGAAAAAACACCTAGTAAGTGATAGAAACAGAGAACTGGCACAAGATGTTGATACAATGATGATGTGAACAATTAAAAGCCAAGAATTTACCTTTTGATAGTCAATGTGTGATTTTCCTTTTTGCAGTGTTTTCTAGGAGAAAACCTCTTCCTTGTGTTTCTATCATACATGTACTGTATATTGAAACTTTTAAGAAAGTTTGGGAGAACTTGGAAAGGTCTTGGAAACACTCGCTGGTGACTTCAATATAACAAGATTTTAATTTTTTAACAATTATAACAAAATCAACAATGTACCATTCTTCCTGTAACTTCATCTTATCGGGATGTTCATAAGGCCCAAACAGCAACCCCTGCCTCTCCTGACGGCAATAGTAAGAGCCTTCAAGATCTCTTATCACAGGTATTTCATGCTTGAGAGCTGCGACTTCAGGAATGGTGGATGTGACAACATACTGATGGTGAATGGCTACGAGAGGAAGATCCATCCCTGCCATGAGGCCAACTTCACGGCCCCAGAACCCTAGCAACAACATAGGGAACAGTTGCATTCATTTGATAAAAAAATAATATGCCATAGATGACTAGAGTATATAAAATGTACAATGTTGTGTGAAAGTCTGTCCACCCTTTCTGGCCCACACCCAGAGAATCCTTAGAAATTTTAAACAACATGAAAAAAGGATGAAGAAAAACTTCACAGTGGTGGGGGGGAATTGAACCAATGACCTTCTGTGGGCCAGCGGAGGTGTGGATGTTTTCTAGAACAACAATCCTCAAACAAATACATTTATATCCATGTACAGTAGGAAGACATTTTTATTAAAGCTACACAGCTGAAGAAATGTCCCACCAGATAATGATGAAGTCATGAGTAACCCTGAATTTTCACATGAGTAACGATTACATGTAGATGTACATGTACATGTAGAAACAAAAGAATGCAAGCTATGCATGCAAATGCTAACAAAATTAAGAATACATCATGATCAATTCCTTGTGATTACATAGAGCAGAAAATTCAAAATGGTTTATAGTCAAGCTACTGATTGCAAGGCAATATCAATAATAAAATCTTGAGGTCTGGAAAAAGTTATATCAAGACATGCAAACCAGAGTTACCTGCAGCATTGACAACTTGTTTCGCCTTGATGGTGCCATGTTCCGTGTGCACATCCCATCGACCATCTGTTCTGTGGCTGAGTCCAGTGACAGGTGCTGGCATGTAGAGATCAGCTCCGTATTTCCTGGCTCCAATGGCCAGTGCTTGAGTCAGTGAGTAAGGGTCAATATGGCCATCATCTACATGTATCAATAAACAAACAGATTTTAAACTGTTATCTGTGAAGGGAAACTTCACTGCAGACTGATTTTGACATTCATTTTGAAAATAATACCATGTAATCTGTATGATCTGCAATCATGCAATCATCCACTATGGCTGTTAGAAAACTTTGTGCCATTCCAAGAAAACCCTCAGTTCAATAAACTGCTACTGATAGTCTCCAGGTGCCCAATGGTAAACTCTTTTTGTCTACCCTGTGTAAAATACATTATATATTTGTACAGTGCAACAACTTGTAACTGAATTCCATGACTATGGAACTATAAAATTTGAGTGTAATTTCTATGGAGTTACACAGGTTAGGACTTCATGAAATTTCACACCTACATGTACCTGACACTTACATTCCAGTTTTGTGTACATGTAAGGTGGTCCTTCACTTTCAAATTTTATTTTATTTTCAATTTTAACATTACAATAAGGTCAGGCTGCAACAGTTGCCTTTGCACCGTGACTGCTGCATCAGAAGTTATCAATTGAAAATTATTCACAAAGAAGCCATAAAACTTAATTGTTTACGACATATGCCATAAAACTGACCAGGGTTGAAGAGGCCACCAAGGACATCATCCATGTTCAGAAGAGGATGCATTTTCGCAATTTCCTCAGGAGTAACAAGCCACTGTGGTGCTTTGTGCCACCCTTGGCGCGACATCTGATATTTAGCTTCATCCATACGGTCAGGTGTTGTACACAACCTCAAACTCCCTGGCTTGTGGAAACTAACTTCCTAAGAGAACACAGACATGAATAAATTAAGGTGCAAAATATTCTTTAAGTTTCAGAAGAACTTATAAATACATGTACTTATAATAGTAAGATGTTCTCAAAGATTTCAATAAATTAAAGGGCAATTTAAAAGGTGGGCCTGCATGGTAACTGTGATTTTGTTGTCACTTTAGATTATGGCTTCATATGAAGTTGAAAATGATAAATTTCTATAGTATAATTGAATTTCTTCCTAGTAAAGGTATCTGGATTGCTACCAGATGGCAGGTACTGAAAGCTCTTCAAAACCAGCTACTGCCGGATAATGGAGTACACTGAACTCATTTTCCATTATGGCAAAGGGTAATGTACATGTATTACCCCGGAGGTGTGGGGGGGGGGGGTAACTTATATATTTCTATAGATGAAGGATGGGGGGGGAGTGCTTGTCGTACCCTTTAAGAGTTAAAAAAGCAAGTTTGTTACCTCTTAGGATGTTCAGCTTCAAGAGGTTCACAGCAAGAAGTTTTTGCGATACCTTTTAGGGTACTGAGCCGAAAAAGTCAGTGAATGTGTTATTTTAGAATTAGATTAGAACCGCTTAGGGGTAAAAAATTTGAAACACACCCACAAAACATGCTTTTGGTACATGTACCTCTTAGAGGGTCATTTCAAAATTTCCAACAAGCAACCTTGTCCTTTGTACATCTGATATCATGGGAGTTATCCCCACCTCAACTCTGGGTTGTATCACTCATTCACCATTGCCTGATTTCATACCGTGAAGGACTAGGTACAAGTCTGTAAATTATGGGATTAGCAGCTATTGATTCACAAAGTCAGAAAGAAAGAAATGTATTAAAATGCGGACAAATCCGGACAAATTTCCGGTCAATTCATTTCTTCGTAAGTTTTTTATGTTTTTAAATGCCTCTATCTCAGTGAAAACTAGCCCGATTGATCTCGGTGTGCTCTTTCTGACTATGTGAATCAATAGTTACTAATCCCATAATTTACAGTGTAGCGGTAAGTGACTCTCAAGGGTTTCAAGAGGTGTCACGGCCGGTTTCTTGGGAAAGGACTATCTTACGGGCTCGTGATTAACTCAGGCAGATGTAGAATAAACTTCATTCCCTTGACATCAATCGAAGAATAATCGTTGAAAGCCGTAAACTGAAATTCGATTAACATTAGGTATAAGCTAAGACTAAAAAACTAAAAACTAAGTAACTAGCGTGCCAATTAAACTAACACGTGGTCATGCTATCGAAGCACGCAATTCTTTAAGCTATGTTATTCTTAATAAACCTCGATGAAAAGAGTCGACCTAAAAGAAAAGGCTCTTGCGACTATAAATCTAGACTAAAACAATTTAACAAAGCGAAAAGATGCAAACACAAAGGTAAAACAATGAGAACTTGTTTCCTGAAAATGACTACGACTAAGGCATGCAGTCATTAGAAAATGAAACGAGAAACTAAAAAAGACTTCAATGATTGCGAGTTAATTACAAAGGTAGAAGTTTCCTAACTTACATATCAGTCCTGCGCTTGCCTCTTGTAGCCTGTTTCTTGATAAATTCGATTCTTGTTTTCTTGATGTATACGACACGAGGGCGCGGGAACAACTGCTCGAAACTAGTTTATCGCGTGTTAAAAAGGCGGTGATCAAATAAATGACTTAATTGTAATGTAATTATGACGAAAGGAAAACGGAAACGTGGCGGTCGAATAAAGACTGCGCGAAAGACCGTTCAGCGGTCGTTACATACAGACTCATACTCAGTCCTTCACGGTATGAAATCAGGCAATATAGCTTCTTGTAATTCTACTTACCTGCCCAGTTTCCTCTTCTAGTTTTGAGTACAGCTGAATGCTATAATAATGAATGTGTTTAACATTTATTCCTGGATTGAAATATGTTGTCAGCCCAGCCTGAAAAAAAAATTGTCAGAATGGGGTTGTAAGACATTGATTTGTCCATCAACTCACCAAACCAGACGACATGCAAGATAAATTTAATGTGAAATCAAACTTTTGGGATGGAGCGACAGCTTTAATTCAAAGTTTCATGCATTAAATTATCATCACACTGCGTCAAGTGAGAATCTAAACTGTGGGCTTACAATTTCACTCCAACGGTGATTGTCAATGATCTTCCTTCTGATTACATGCATGGAATTTACTTTTGTGGTGGCATTATGTTTTTATTTGTAATACAATGTACCGGGTTTCCTAGCAACGCCTTGCAGGTAACAATTAAGTGGAGAGAGGTACAGTGAGAATTACATGTACTTAGCATGTTGATGTCTCACCAACATTCAAACCCTGAGTGTCCTCTACATTTCAAGAGTTAAAATGCACTTGTAAACCAGATAAGACCTAAATACATCTCCCAATTTTCAAGGCAGGGACATCAGGCTCCATGATAGGAGGTGTGCCCAAGAGATCCGAGTATCCCATATCCTGTTAATTTCTGACCTAAAATTAATATCTTGCATTCTGTGAATTTCAATTTCAAAACACTTTTCCTACTTGATATCCCCGGAAAAATGTTGTTATCTCATCAATTTTTTCCCCAATGTAATGTTCCCCGGATCAATAACGCATTCAAGCCGCCAGATTTAACTCAACATATCTTTATTGCGGTCACAGTGTGGCTGCTGCTATCAAAAGCACATGGTAAGTCTCTCCTGACATACTCAGCGGCGCGATACATCACACCCAATATTCCATATCGGGTTAGTTTTTTTACCTAAATATTCCGTATCCCAAAAATCCCTACTATATTACTATATAGGGCCTCAAGAACAAATATACATGTATGTGTGAAGTCTACCTCTGGTAATCAACATGCATAATTAATAAGATAATATCAGTTCTGAGGATATGTAAAACTCACTGCATGCCATGTGGATCCAGCTGTTAATTCCGATTTTTCAAGGAGGACAACATCCTTCATACCCTGTTTGGCCAGATGATACGCAATACTGGTGCCCAAGACACCACCACCAATAATGACAACTTCAGCATCTTCTTTCAGATGCTTGTTTAGTTTTGGGGTGCTGAAGAATAATCACAAGAATTTGAAAGGCCTCAGAGATAAGGTATGTGGTTTACAACAAATAACATTGATTCGCATTCTATCAAGTGAGAACTTGTTATGTTTATAAACATTAGGGTGCTGCAACTGCGCAGTACAGACTGGAAATCATCTTTAATGCTTATGCATATGCCTATGTCATGGCCGTCCCCACTAGCACATAAGCTTTTTACTGTATGCTAATGCTTATCCTTGTGTCATAAGTGACAACTGGGCTTTGGTACCTCAAGACAACGGCATTCAAAATTTCAAAATCGGATGAAAACTATCCAGAACCAGTGAATTTCTGGACCCCATAATTTGCCACCGGCCCTCACAATCAACTTGAACAAATAATAAACATTTTCCAAGTTAAGTGAAAACTTGTTCAATTATAGATGAATTGCCAGTTATCACATGACGTCACTAAAATTCAAACTACACAACTATTGGTCTCCTGATATTTTACTTTAGTGAGGCATAAGAGAAGCTGAAAACTAATATTCATACAAATTTTTGTTCCAAATGAGTTCTTGGTTTTGTGATAGACTACAGTTGACTTTCTAAGCTTTTTGCGTGACGCGGCATTTACATGAAAGCCTAGTTTCTAGTTGACCACCATATTTCTAGTTGACCACCATGACTCATTTCCACCACCGTGACTCATTTCGGGACTTATAATGACTTGTATTGGAAAAAGTATTATTTTAATCATTTTTTTTGAGTTCCTCAAGAGATAAATTCCCCCTTTTGTAGCAAAACTCAGTGACAGATGTTTCTGTTGGTCCAGCCGCCATGTTGGTGCCCATCCGGATGGGCACCAACATGGCGTCTCCATACAAATCTCTATAAATTTGGGGAAAAAGCTTCTCTGCATATCTTGCAGGAGAAAAATTAATTGTGACCTGAATCTTGGTGAAAGTCTTTGCATAGTTTCCTTCTTTCTTTTCTCAGATTCTGGACTTCATCTATTGAACAGGTTTGATTTTTATTTTGAATGGCGTGACACTGAAAACCAGCAATAAGGTGACCCTAGGTTTTGTTTTCTTTTACTTGATTGGCCAGCACAAAATTGAATTGAAAAAGCTAGAGGTCTTAAACAATTCGTATTAGGGACCGTTCATTTTTTATGGGGTAGGGGGGCTGGTGGGATTTGGTAGATAGTCTCTGTAGCATATGATGGCCCCCCCTCTTAACCGGATATTTTTTCCCTGGCCCCCCCTCATAAACCTAAATTTTTTTGATGACCCCCGCCCCCCCAAAAAAAAAAGAAAAGAAGTCAAAAGCAAAGCAAAAAGAATGATCAAGTAAAGTCTACCTTATAAGTTAAACACAAAAACTGCAGTTTCCAAAAGTTCTTTCTGAATCACCGTTTTCACCTCTGGGATATGTCCTTTGTGTACTCTGACTATTTTTAACCCAACAAGTGCCCTAACTAGGGGGGTTCGGGGGCATTCTCCCCTGAGAAAATTTAGAATTTCAGAACTTCAGAAACGCTATTTTACGCCATTCTGGCAAACATTTTGTAACATTTGTAGATTCATTTACTGCAGTTTAAATTGAAAATAGTAGAAATAACTTTTAAATATTTACATGTGCACTGGCCATGGTAATCTGTCTTTTCCTTTGATAAACAAGGTACTGTCTGTTGTTGGGAGTGAACATTCTCAAGTAGTTTTGAATTCATATTGTTCCATCCATTATAGACTAGGGGGGTCCAGGGGGCATGCTTCCCCGGGAAATTTTAGATTTTTAGAACCTCAGAAAAGAAATTTTAGAGCACTTTGGTAGAAAATTTTGCACCATCATAGATGCTGTTATTACAACATTTTAGGGTAATTTTTTGAGTGACGCCCCTTACAGACAATATTTTTTTGGCTGGCCCCCCCTTTAAGACCAGTTTTTTTTTCATGGCCCCCCCCTCAATCCCACCAGCCCCCCCCCCCCCTATCTCATAAAAAATGAACGGTCCCTTATGTCTTCTCCGATGCGTTGTGTAGGCTGTAGTTGATATTTTTTTAATCGTTAAATCACTGAAAAATATTGTTTAGTCAAGCAAATATACTCAATACTGTACATTTGATAATAATCAAGTACCAACGAAAATAATATCAACGTTAACACAATTTGAAAAAGATCTGGTATTAAAATTACATTGAGATGGTCACCTTTTATTTACTACAACAACGATCAATAACCTTGAGTACAACACTGGGGAAAAAACTCATTTGACACGATCAAGCAAAAATATTCTTCAGTTGGTAAAGAAACGAAAAAAAGCTAACTTTGTTTCGTGATCAGTGGTGGAAGTGACTACGGTCGAATTTCTTCTACAATTTGAGGTCCTAATAAAACCAAACCTACCTTGAACTTGAGCTGTTGTGACGCCACGATGTGCATGAAATAAAGGCATATCGTTTAAGGCACGTATCAGCGCCATAGCCTCGAGAAATTCCACGTAGCAGACTTCCAACTCGAAGCACGGAAGCCATGTTTACATCGTGTCGATAACTACAGCAAGTTTCACCCAACGTTTTGGTTGTAAACGAATGTTTGCTGTCACTCAATAAAATCGAACCAATCATGAGCCAGTATAAAAAGCGTTAGCCAATGAAAACGTCGTAATTATTGAAGAAATAAACAATGCTATTCGCAGCAGTGGTAATGCTTTGTGCTTGGCGCGAAACTTGTAAAACGCGCTTTACGGGACAACGGGAAACAGGAGTTTGAGCAGGAAAAACACGAACAGCTGACCTGTTGTGTGTGCGAGGTGAACCGGTAAAACCGTAAACTCACTGATTTGGCACAGAAACGCCTTCCACAAGTTTTTGAATTTGTGAAATAAGAACAAAGATCACCCGGGAAAGATGTGAGCTACATTAGAGGTCCGCGGCACCTCGGGGCCGCACCTCCTACCCTTCCCCTCATTTTCTCGTCACATTTGCTATGGCCGAGACTCGCCAACCTCGTTCTTCATAACTTGCGATGTAGCAACCGGAAACCAGACAGACAAACAGAAATAATAAAGAATTTCGATTTTAAACAAAAAGTTCTAACAAATTATATTCTCAAATGCTCAACCAGCCTGTTATGTGTACAGCCTCCCCGATGTGTAACGCACAGCAGCTTCACCTAAACATTTTTTTTTTGGCTTGAAAGACCCATAAAAAATCCACTATCCGTGACTAACTTTACGTGACCTTCATGTTGCAAGGCTCGTATAAATTACACCAAAACTGCTTTGATTGGTTGATATTATATCACAAGCTCAAAACTATCCATGCAAAATTTCGCAACCTTAAAACCACCCTCTGCACAAACTGACAAAAACGATTTCCTTTAAATATGTCTGGCAGTAAGGTAGTAAAATATGCCTGGCAGTAAGCGACTTATTTTCAGTATAAATCTTTAGTGCAAATTGTGTGTCTGAATTGATGAAATACATAATTCTTTGCAGAAGCGCGGAATCCTCGAGAGGTTGGATGCTGGGGAGATCGTTATTGGCGATGGAGGGTTTCTTTACTGCATGGAGAGACGGGGATATGTCAAAGCGGGTGCTTGGACACCGGAGGCGACAGTGGAGCACCCACAAGCCGGTCAGTAGAATAACTTCTAATAACTGTGGATTTAAATATTGAACCTCCAAGAGGAACAAGAATTGGTCCGTGAAATCGGTCGTTCGGGAAAGCGAAGGTGGCTGTCTAATATATATACAAGTTGTACGATGTGTTTATTTGCGAATTGTTACACAGCAAATGCGACCTGCAGCTTCAGTGTTTTCTTAAAGGTTTGAGTATTTATTCGCGTTTGCGGGAATTTTAAGTAAAGTTATACACTTCAATCGCTTTCTTGCACACATAAACGTATTTAGAAGAAACGATCCGACAAGTTTCACAATCTCCAGCAAAAAGCAAAGCTAATGAATCAGGTATATTCAAATTTTCAAATAAAAGGAATGTATATCTACGGGGCAAACACTGCAAATTTATGCAGTGTTGCTCGAGTTTATATACCTTTTCATCACCAGTTACGCAAAGAACCTGCGTGACTAATGAGAGTCCAGTGTAACAACAGGAAAGTCACGCACTGTTACATACTCATGACACGGACGCCATGTTGGATCAACAATGTGTACCGCGTGGTTTAATGTGATTGGTTAACAAACATAACTTGACAATTGCACAACTATGAATAATCACCAGCGGTATTGCCATACATAACATCCCCCCTGTCACATTACAATCAGATGAACAAAGAGAAAAATAAAATAAAAACAATTATCTCAACATCAATCAGTGTCTATCATTGTTCATGTCCCAAAACTGTCTCTTGCTCCAGAACAACTAGTTACAGGTCAAGTCTGACTGGTTTTTTGACTAGTCTTCCACTTCGGGTTGTATACGAGGGCTGGTCTTTAGATTCCGCTATGTGTGATGAAGGTTGCACATCACCAGCTGGAATGTCCTCAGCAGGTGAGGGACTTAAGTGGTATTCCTGTGGTGAGCTCTCCATCTGCGGGCTTGCTGGGAACGTGGATCCTTCATGTGTTTTGTCTAGCTCAGGCTCTGTCTGCTGTGGGATGTTTCCTTGACGTTTTAGGTATCCCATATGTGACTTTGTTGAATCGTTTCTCAGAGCCACTCGATTACGTCTGATTCTTTGGCCGCCTACTTCTACTACATATGATCTAGGCAAGGCATGTTTCTGCACTACTGTTGCCGCTCTCCACTCCTTTAACCCGGGCTCCGGTTTTACTCTGACGTGGTCACCTGATCTGAGTGGTGGTAGCTCTTTGGTGCCCTGTCGGTCATGGTAGTATTTTTGTTTATCCTTGCCATGTTTCATTCTTGCCTTAATCTTCTGGGTGCTGTGTGTTTCAGGCTCCAATAGACCACGTGCTATTGGTAGTGTTGTTCGCAGCCTGCGTCCCATAGAGAGCTGTGATGGGGACAGGTCAATTCCTGGAAGCGGCGACGCCCTGTACTCTAGGAGTGCTTTTCTCTTGTCTTTGTTCTTTCTCCATAGAGACTTCACTGTTTTAACTGCGGCTTCCGCCTCTCCATTCGCTTTGGGGTGCTTTGGGCTTACTAGAACATGTTCAAAGCAGTAACTTTTAGCAAAGGTCTCAAATTCTTTGCTTGTATACTGGCTGCCACAGTCAGTGATCAATTTTGCTGGGATGCCATGGCGACTGAAATGTTCTTTTAGGACTCCAATGGTCTCTTGGGATGTGAGATCCTTTAGTTTGGTCACCTCGATAAACTTAGAGTAATAATCAACTAGCAACAGGTGATGTTCACCTTCAAAGGCAAATATGTCTGAAGCGGCCATTTCCCAAGGCAGGTCTGGGACAGGACTTGGTATCAGAGGCTCTTTCTGCTGTGCAGGGGCGTAGTCACGACACATGCTACAGTTCTTCACTTTGTCTTCTATCTGTGCACTCATGCCGGGCCAGTAAAGGGCTTCCCTGGCTCTTTGCTTACACTTTACAATTCCCAGGTGTGTTCCATGTATTATCTCCAGCATGGCTGGCCTCATGGACGGGGGAACTACAATTCTCATTCCTCGGTATACTACTCCATCTAGTACCGCGAGCTCATCCCGTGCGTCCCAGTATTGACGGATGCTGTGTGGAACTTGTTGCTTGCTTTCTGGCCAACCGCCTTGAATCATAGCATACAACTCATGGAGCTCATTTGCCGTGGTTTGTTGAAGTTCTGCATACTTCGGTTCAGAAATCGAGATTCTTTCCAACATGTTCACTTGTATGTCTTCTTCTTCCGGTGGTGCCTCATTTGGACTTGCTCGGCTGAGCGTGTCTGCGAGGACTTGCTTCTTGCCTGGAAGATATTCCACTTTTAGATCATAGCCACTCAATTTCAGCATCATTGCCTGCAATCGTAATGGTGCTGTTGCCATGGGCTTGCGCAATATCATTTCCAGGGGTTTATGGTCAGTTTGGACCAAAGTCTCTTTTCCCAGAATGTACTCCCTGAATTTCTGTGTACTGAACACGATTGCCAGCATTTCCTTCTCTATTGGCGCCCAATTAAGCTCTGATGCTCTAAGTTTACGTGATGCATAGGCTATCGGTCTTCCCTCTTGCAGTAGGACAGCACCCACTGCGCTCTTGCTGGCGTCACATTGTATGGTCACATCTTTTCTGACATCATAGTAGGCTAGCACTGGAGCTTCACAGCACATATCCTTAAGCTTCTGAAACGCAGCTGCTTGGGGCTTTTCCCAATGGAAGAGTACATCCTTTCTAGTGAGTGCCCTCAGTGGTGTTTCGACTTCTGCTAGCATTGGGAGGAATTTGGCCAAATACTGAATGGATCCCAGGAACCGACGCACATCTTCTTTCGCTTCCGGCGGTGGCATATCCTTCATAGCTCTTACTTTTTCTGGATCTGGTTTGAGGCCTTCTGCTGAGATAATGTGGCCCACATATTGGACTTGCTGTTTTCGTACTCTGACCTTCTCAAAGTTCAGCTTAAGGTTGTAGGTTGTGGCGCGGTTAAGAACTGCCTCGAGGACTGAATCATGGTGGGCAATGTCACGTCCAGCGATGAGTATGTCATCCATGATGGCGTATGCGTGATCAATATCCTCCAACATCTCGTCCATGGCCCTTTGGTACAGTTCTGGAGCTGATTTGATTCCGAATGGTAGTTTTAACCATCTGTATCTGCCTATTGGGGTGTTCATTGTTGTCAGTAGACTTGACTCGTAGTCTAGTTTCATCTGGAGATACCCACTTTTAGCATCTAAGACTGTGAACACTTTTGCCTCTGGTATCTTGGCTACAATTTCTTCTACAGTAGGGATTGGATAATGCTCCCGTTTCACTGCTTTATTTAGATCACCTGGGTCAAGGCATATCCTGATCTTCTCACCCCGACTCGAAACTACCATAGAGTTAACCCAGTCAGTGGGCTGTGAAACTTTGGCTAGGTGTCCTTCTTTTTCCATTTCCTTGAGCTTGGCAATGATCTTGGGAAGAAGTGCTGCAGGTTGTCTGCGAGGCCCATGCACCACAGGTGTTGCTTTGGGGTCAATCTTGATAGAGTACGTTCCAGGCATGGCTCCGGATGCACTTTGTAAATCTGGGTACTGATCAAGAAGCTCCTTTAGGTTTGGGTCAACATGTGCCTGTAACTTATGTACCCGTTGAACCAAGTTGAGTGCTTGACAAACTTTGCCTGACAATATTGGCTTCTGCTTCGTATCTATGACATAGAAGTCCACATTTAACTCCCTGTCTTTGAATCTTATGGGAAGAGTGACGTAACCCTTGGGTGTGATTCGGTGTTGACTGTATGACACCAGGGTCTTCTTGGTTTGTTTGATCTGGGCATTGGGTGCTACTTGCTTGAGCTGAGTGGTGTTAATTACACTTGCATAGGCACCAGTGTCAAGTTGACAATGCAGGGTGTTGTTGCCCACTTCTACAACCTCCCACCATTCGTCACTTTCACAAGTTCCCTGCTTGTCACGGATGCCATTCATTTCTAGGCTTGCTACATGAAGTAGTTGTACATCACTGTCAGGACCCTCCTCATCACTAGAGAAGTCTTCTCGAGGATAGACCATTTCATGCAATAAGTTGACATTGCTTTTCTTGCTTTTGCACACTTGGGCAAAATGTCCAATTTTCCTGCACTTGTTGCATGATTCATTTTTGGCTGGGCATTTTTCTTGTGGCTTGTGTGCATTGTATCCACACCTATCGCATTTTTGAACTGGGTCATGCTTCTTCTTGGACGAGCCATTCTTCCATGCAAGTTTATTGACTTCCACTTTCGGGTCTTCGCCAGACATCACTTGCATCCCATCCTTGGTCGCTTCGAACGTCCGACCGATGTCAATTGCCATTTCCAGGGTAAGGTTTTTACTTTTCTCCAAGCAGCGTTGCCTTACTCGCTCGTCCAGAGATTTGCATGCGATGGCGTTTCGGATCAACTTATTCGACTCTGTCATGTCCAGACCACGGGCCAGGAGCTTGAGATCGGTGACAAAGGAGTCAAACGTTTCCCCTTGTAACTGGCGTCTTCGATCAAATTTTACTGCCGCCATAATCGGGTTCTTCTTTGCTTCGAGATGTGCTTTGAACTTTCCGACAACTCTTACGAGTATGTCTTTTTCATTTACATTTTGTGCACTTTCTCCAGATCCAACTTGCACAGTTCCCCACTGGAAAGTGAGATAAATTTCTCGGCCTTTGTCGCCGACGAAGCTCATAAGGTTGCATATTTTCTCCTTCTCAGTGCATTTGCTGAGCGGTCCTCCGAACGTGAATTCGCAATGTTGATAAAATCTTTCCCATTCTTTACTCAGGTCCGCGGCGGCCCAGTTCATTCTTGGCCAATTGAACGACGAATTGGCGTATCCTTCAGCCATCCTGATGTGTTTGGTTATGTTCAGTGGCGCTCGTAATCCCACTATTCTGACACCATGTTACATACTCATGACACGGACGCCATGTTGGATCAACAATGTGTACCGCGTGGTTTAATGTGATTGGTTAACAAACATAACTTGACAATTGCACAACTATGAATAATCACCAGCGGTATTGCCATACATAACACGCACCACGTCCTTCACTGTCTTTGCAGTACGACAGCTTCACACCGAGTTTCTGAGAGCAGGAGCTGATGTAATGCAAACATTCACGTTTTATGCGAGCGAAGACAAGCTGGTGAATCGTGGTCACACGGCAGGAAACATAGGGGTAATGTTTTTTTTTTAATTAATAAATGATAATCAGTAGGCGACAGTAGGCTCGATTACCAGTCGCTGTTCGAGATAGGCCTCGCTCCGCCTAGACCAGAGACGATCGAGAAAGCGGCTGAAATCGAACCTAGTTTCGTTCAAAAAAAGTGAAATATCAAGTCAGCGGGCCAGGCTAAGTAAAACAACAAGAGCCCAGTCAGAAAAGAAGAGAAACAGTGTCAAAAAGAATAAAACACAAATAGCGAGAATAATTAAAAATACAAATAACGGTGTTTGTGTTTTATTCTTAATCAAGCTACGATAGCCCGCTAAGAACAAGAGTTTATACGAAAGTTTCAAACCAGTTTTACATGCCATTGCAAACAAACAAACAAAATCATAACTTGTAATTTACGTTTCCAAGTTTCAAAGTGAACAGAAATGCTGATGCAAAAAAAGTGAAAAACGGCTACAGGTTGTAAGAAACTAAGCCGTATAAAACTAAGCAAAGAAAATTATGTGTGTGTTTCGCGACCCCCAAATCGCCATCTATATTTTTGTTTGTTTTTTTTTTCTTTTGCCGTGGTTTTTAAATACAGCAGGCAGCTCGATATAAACAGTTTATAGACCTTAGTGTCAATATATAAGCTATCTGGGATATATATTAAAGTCAAAAACTGTTAGCGACGTTCTCTGCACGTTTGTCCTCCAATAGATCATATAAAGTAAGAAAAAAATCAAGATGCGAGAGTAATTTGGCTTGTAAGGTATAAACATCTCGTAGAAATCTGGAGCTCATAATGAAATTTTTAATCATTGTGTTATTATAGTACGAGGCCATTAACCAGGCTGCCTGTGATCTTGCCAAGGAAGTAGCTAGTAAAGGAGACGCCCTCGTTGCTGGAAACATTTCGCAAGTGCCTGCTTATCTAGCGGGACTTGGAAAGGAGGCAGTTCAGAAAGAATTCCAAAAACAAATCGACATTTTTGTGAAGAACGATGTCGATTTTCTGATAGGAGAGGTAAATAAGCCGTAGATTTTTTATTTCAGGAGTAATTCAACAACCATTATTTAAACCATTTTTACTTCGTTTTGTCTCAGCTGTTCAAAACCCTATGCCATCAATCCATCAATCGTATCAATCAATCAATCAATCAATCAATCGAAAAGTACAACAAACGTCCTCTTTTGCAAAGATTGCGCGGTAGGCTAGGGTACTCCCAGTAAAATTGAGTGGGGGTGGGCAGAGTGCTTCCAAAACTCTTACCCTATTTGAGACCAAAGTCTGAGATTTTCCGCACCCTCTTCGATGCGGTCCAATTTAAGACTTGACCCTTTAATCATTACCCTGTTTCAGACCTGCTTTATAATACGTTCTCTAGTTCAGACCAATGTTAAAGGTAATGTTTATATGCTTTTATTAGGTACAGTATAGCTAACTCAAAGCTAAAGTATTAAAACCACACCCGACTTTGAGACCAAAATGGCCAAAATCGATATTCTATTTCTGACTAAAGCGGCTAAAAACATTACCTATACAGCCCAAATAAGGGAGTTCTTCCCCCGGTTCACAGCTTAACTTGAATTTTGATATTTCCTGATTTAACTTCTCAGCTGTTCAGGTATGCCGAACAAGCCGAATGGGCCACAGAGGTGATGAAGGCCACTGGCAAACCAGTCGCTGTGTGTCTGTCTGTCAGCCTCGCTGGAGATATGAATGGAGTTCTACCTGGAGAATGTGCCGTGCGAGTTGCCCGCGCGGGTACGTGAGGGTTGGGTACTAGAAATTTTTTCTCGCAAGCAACGAGATGCTTGGGGTCATTAGATAGACTCGATCGAAACCTGAAACTGCGCATGAAAAGTCTCTAGCACCCAGCTTGAATTCCTAACTGAGAATTTGGCGTCATGTCTTTCGGTATTCGCCTTTTTTTGTTGGTTTTCTAACAGTTCTCGGCCAATCAAAGAGCAGAAACGTGACATCTCTGCTTGCTAGACAGTAAAGTTGCTTTCGATTGGCTTTTTGAGTTTGATTTTTTAAATAAACTTATGATGTTTTCTGAAAGCTTGAATAAGTAAATAATTTAGTTCTGAAAGCTTGGATATTTCTAGTAATATAGTTAAGACTAGATACATGTGTTTACATCGACAATTTCTGAGCAATTTCTGAGCCAACATTTTGGTTTAGATATATGTAATCTATTAGATTAATATTTGTTGAAGAGGCTCAGTGAGTTACCATCATGCTGTGCGAATTATTCAGGTCAGTTAACTTCACATTTTTTATGCTACCTTTCCTTTTTTTTGCTTGGTTTGTTTTTCCAGGCGCTGATATCGTGGGAGTGAATTGCTGTTTTGAGCCCAGTATTTGTCTAGCTGTCGTGAAAGAAATGAAGGCTGCGTTGGAAAAAGAAGGTCTCAAACGGCATCTTATAGTGCAGCCTATCTGCTATCATACTCCCGAGCTGGAATATGACCGTATTGGATTGTCTGGTGTCCCTGAATTCCCATTGGGTATGGCATGACCGTTCATAATTAGTTTATATGTAATGCAACGTAGCGTAACGTAACGTAACGTAGCGGAACGTAACGTAACGAAGCGTAACGTAGCGTAACGTAGCGTAACGTAGCGTAGCGTAACGTAGCGTAGCGTAGCGTAGCGTAACGTAGCGTAATGTAGCGTAATGTGGTATCATGTCATATCATGTAACATGTAATGGCTAGAAGTAATGGCTACTCCCCCCTGGATGGGATATTAGTCCTTCGCAGAGTTGCCCCCAACTCTGCGAGTCGTTGTGAGTCATTAAATTGTCGGTACCCATTTACACCTCGTTCCTAAGGCCTTTCCCAGGCTTGGGGGTGGGGAAAAGGTCCTGTGAACGACGACGTTGAATCCATTTATACACCTGGAGATAAGAACTGTGGGAGTGAAGTGTCTTTCCCCTGAAAGACTACAAAGACTAGAACCAGGACCACTCGATCCCGAGTCTAACGTACTAACCATTAGACCACCGCGTCTATCGCCAATGTGGATTTTAACTCTGGCCTTTTTGTTCATGAAAGGCAGTAATAGTACCAGATTAGTCTACCGCTCTACCAATACGAGATACATGACTTAACAACAGAAGTTCATCTTGTAGTTAAAAATACCTTTTCACGCGAAACAGCTAGTTGACAGTACGGTCTAAACGTTGCGTTACATTACACTACGTTACGTTACGTTACACGTTACACTACGCTACGTTACGTTTCATTGTGAGTCATCTTTCCCATTTTAGCCCTTGAATCTCGTTTGATGAGTCGCTGGGACGTCCAGAAATACGCACGCGAGGCTTACGACATGGGAATAAGATACATTGGAGCATGCTGTGGATTTGAGCCCTATCATGTCAGGGCCATAGCAGAGGAGGTACAGAAAACATCACTTTTTGTCATTAGTGTTCTATATTCACTGCAAAGTGTCACACTTGAATCTTATGTGACTGAGTGCCTACATTCTAAGCTACGGATTAGGGAGACAGGTATCTACACAAGAACGTTTTTGTATTTTTATTTTCGATGTTCGAAAGCTCATGCTGTGCTTTTCTTAATTTTAAAACGATCCTCAAGTACATAGGGCGGTTGTATCTTTCCTCAATCTCATTAATAATTCGTCAAGCTTAGGCAAAGGAAATCATGACCGTGATCGGGTGTTTGGATATCTGATCTTAATTAGCATAAATTTTTACGATTTTATTCACCATTTTCCATTAGTTTCCATTGGAGGAGATGTATCAAACACTCAAGGCAGTGTTTGACCACATTTCCAAACACCTTGAAGTTCGTCAAAAATACAACGCTTCGCGTCGTATTTTCAACTCTCTTCTCGGTGTTTGGCAATGTGGTCAAACACAGTCTTTCGTGTTTGATTTATAACTTAAAATGACTTAAAATTAGCCATCTTTTGTTTGGATTACGTTTACAAATCAGGATTATGAATCTATACCTCATTTCCGGGGGGGGGCGGGGTGGACTCGGCTAATGAAGTTACCACCATTACCGTACTCAGAAATAAGAAGACTATAGCTGATATTAACCACGTAACGCTACTTCAACGAAATCGTTTATTTTCCAGCTTGCAAACGAACGAGGTAAATTGCCTCCTGCCAGTGAGAAGCACGGCTTATGGGGAGATGCCCTCCGACAGCATACTTACCCTTGGGTTAGGGCAAGGTAAGCTTATATTATTATGAAGAGAGGGTGACAACTTGTAGCTAAGCGGTCCCGACATCCTTTGTGATTTCAAGAGAGGATGAAGAGTGTCAATCCTCCATATAGGCCTTATTCCCAAGATACTCCGTCACAAGTTATTTTTAGACACAGTATCCAGTACTTGCGCGGATTATGTGGGATAAAAATACGTGTTAAGCTGCTTTGGCTGTCCACGTGATCAAATTCCGCGTCATAGGATTGCGTATTTTAAGACCCTCGTCGCATTTCCGAAACCTGATCTGATCAGCAATAACTTGAGTGGGATTACCTGAGAAATACGGCCTATATGGGGTGTTAACGCCCAAATCCTTCATCCTCGCTTTGTAAAATACAATATGGACTTACACTCGCACCAGACATTTTACATTCAGTTTTGATAATTACACTGATCAGTTCTTACGTTCTTTAGTAGCGAAAAGATTCATCCTTTACTTTTCCAGGGCAAGACGCAGCCACTGGGAAAATCTGAACCCCGCAAGCGGTCGCCCTCTGAGTTCAGCGTACGCTAAGTTAGACAGACAGTGGGATCTACAACCTGGGCACAAAGATCTGTCTCAAGATGAAGCTCTAACAACTGATGAGGAGCTTAAAGAACTGGCAGGCAGGTCTCAAGAGGCGTAAAGGCAGCGGATGATTCAATCCGAATTTTGCAATCAATATTTAAGGGCTATTTTTACAACTCGCAATTAAATTTCACGTGCAATTGAAAATTAAATTGTTGTTGTGTTAATTGCATAGTCAACCATATGTTGATATGTTAGCCAGTAGAAAATGTTAGAAAATAAAATATCAAGGTAACGTTTGTTAATTTAAGGCTCCTTCCACACGTATCCGGATTTTTTTGAATCCGCAACTTCAGCAGCCCATCACTAGGAGCTTGCACCTCCAATACTAAGCCTATGGCACGGCATTTTTACAGACCGGTCTACTTTTAGACTTCTTTTCCCGCAAAATAGGTCAGTTCCGTTCTACACGAGCGTGCATCGGTAAGGGAAGCAATGGCGGCTTTTCCTTTTAATCTTCCAGTGAAAATGCTGACGTCAATTAAAGAATCAAGTCCGCGCTTATGATTTGTCACTGTTGTCCCTGCGGGAGTCTGAATTCGCGGTAAATTCAAGCTAAAAATAGACAGGTCTGTGAAAACGCCGTGACAGGAATATGGGGTAGTTGCTGGCTCCTAGTGATGGGCTCCTGCTTCCGTCCACATGCATCCGGCGAATTTTCGGCAGGGAATCTGGAAAGTTTTTAAATCCGCTCTCCATGAATATGCTACGTGTGGACGAGGAAATTTTTGATTCCGAAAAGAAAAATTTGCGGATTCAAAAATGTTCGGATACGTGTGGACGGGACTAAATCGAAATTGTACTTTTTTCAATAACCTTTATGGAATATTTCAACCTCCACGCTCCCTGGGGAAGGGGGGGGGGGGGGGACATTTATGAAGTGACTACAACTGGTCGATTTCTACGTACATGACCCGCATTGAATTTTGACAACAAATGATCATTTCCAAGTCCTTTATATCCTTTTATAATATTTAACATAACATGATAACACATACCAATAGTAAACGATACATTTTTGCTCTCACATGCAGCTAAACCAGTGGTATTTAATTTCTCGCTGATTTAAAAGTAATTTTCAATACATCTACGAGACTAAATGGAAATGCCGAGCTTTCTTAAATAGTGTTAGGCCATTAGACTGGAGCAGTTTTCAATGCTTAAGTGTGAATGCTATTAGCAATCCAGGCTGGAAGGAAATATGGGTAAGGCAAGTGACCTTCAGCGAATCTTTTCTCATTCCTTTGCGAGATTTTGGACGTAACGTAGCCATGCAAGTAGTTGTAATACTTCTGGACAACCAATCTTCCCTTCTTATCCGGAACACGAGGTACGAAGTCAAAAAGAGAGTCGTAATGCATGGCTGCCAAAGTCATCGAGAGTGCCGCCTGGCGCTGGAAACAAAGAACGTGTTAGATTAGAGGTCCTTGGTCTAGTTATAGTTCTGTAGCCCTTTCTCTGTCACGCAACGCCCTCTCGCGACGACTTGTCGTTGCGTGACAGAGAGAGAGAGAGAGCCCGGACTGGACTATAGAAGTCCTGGGTCTTCATAATTTGCCCGTCTGTTTCGTGACATGACCAGTTACAAAAGTTGTCGTGGCACCAAACGGAAATGAAAGAGTGTGATTTTATTACTAAGTTTGAGAATTTTCCCGAGGGTACTTTGTAAATCTTTGGATAGGTTGTGCCGCTGAGACACTGAAACACTTACTCTATACTAGAACATGTATTATCAGCTTGATTTTACAACCCTATTCTAGACAATAGGCACCAAAAACCCTACCCTCTCCTGGCGTTGCTACTTTCCGTGTAGAAACTTTACTTATCACTATGATAATCGTAGTCCATCATACATATGCCAACTAAACCAATATATATATATTAAAAGTCACTTCCCAATTTCTATTCTAGACTAAAAACCGTCTAATTTCTCTACGCTATCCCAGACTAAACTGTCTGAAAACCATACCCTTCATAGCAGCACACACCTGCATAGCTTATATACAGGGGTATCCTGGGGTGGGGGGGGGGGGTGGCTAATTTTCAGACTAACGATTTTAAAATATGAATTTTATGGCAGTTTGATGGTTTTGTACTTGGGCCACCCGCTGATGCAGCCTATGAATGTCTGAATGGGTTTAACTCCTGATGTTGCAAGAAAAAGATTCACTCGTGAGAGATCCAAAAAAAACATTTACCGATAGCTGAGAAATGGACTGAACTTTGAACCGATAGCTAAGAAATTAACGAAAGTTTAATGACTGACTCGACATCTACGACATCTACATCCAATTTTCCGGGCCAGATACAGTCTACTATTATTGATAAAAGTTATCAAAGCATTTTAACATGTTTATTTAACAAGGAAAAACATGTAAAAAAACATTTGAGTAAAATGCTCCCTCGTCTCTTCTCCCCCCCAACCCCCTCATGGGGCACCGGACTTTGGGAGATCCCCTAGTGTGAGGGACGGAGGTACCTACCCCACATGTCTCTCTCCTAGGGAGGTTGTTGAAGCCGTAGTGCCCAGTCCCGGCGCTGTCGTCGTTGTAGAGTCTAGTAGGCATGTTGAGTGTCAGAGCTCCAATGTGATCCACAGGATAGTTGACCGCGCTGTGCTGGGCACTAGTCGCCCAAATCAAGCGAGTCAAGTGCTTCTTTAGAGTCCATTTGGAAGTTATTTTACTGGGGAAGTCTTTCACCTAAGAGAGACGAATGTGTTTTAAGTCAGAAAACGAGTATACGGAGAAAAAGAGAAAAGGCATGACCTATTAAAAGCTATGACAATAAGCCACATTCAGCTCGAACTCTCGTCAACAAGTAGATTCCATGTTGCTGTGCGTCTGTTCAGTAATAGATCACAGATGACGTCAAAATGTGGTAAGAACAAAAAGAAATGGCACACGAGGCGATAGCCGAGTGTGTCACTGACGTTTTGACGTCTTCTGTGATCTAGTACTGGACAGACGCACGGCAACGTGGAATCGACTTGTTTTATAAAGAAACAACAGAAGAATCAATCTCGTTCTCAGGCTCTCTCTCCACTAACTCACTTTATCGAGTTAGTGGAGAAAGAGAGAGCCTGGGAACGAGGTTGCAAAAGAATCTTAATGATGTCATCTACGCTTCTGTCCTCCAATAGGTCATAAGTACGAAGTAAAAATTCCAGAATGATTTGACTTATTATATAAAGAGAACTAAACGAAAAATTGAGTTTGAAATAACAATGTCATCCTCAGAAACTCAAGGTAGTTGGCTGGGACGGCAAGAGGTAACGTAATCCAGTTTCTCTCGAGAGCGTAGCGTTGCGTGACAGAGAGTGAGCTAGATCTGGACTAGAGGCAGTAGGCCAAAGACTTACTTTGTCCCACTTCCAGCCCATCTAACTGCCATAGGGTGTCCGAGGATAGGATCAAACGAAGTTGTCAAACGTTTGTAAAAAAAAACGACGCAGTTCGGTATAACGATTGATAACTCTGGCGTTCTACATAGTTCAAGTATCACACTTCAGCAAGTAAATGCTCTGTACAATATTTAATATTTCTGTAAAATGGCTGGGAAGTTAGCAGCTGTAATTGAAATATCAAAGTTCGTGTAGTCTCGAGGACAATAATTATGTCCTAGCTGTAGTCATGGAAACAGTTCGACAGTTCAAGTTCGAGAGGGTATTTATATTCCATTATCTCTCATCGGGTCATATCTTATACATGTTTTCCTGGAAGTGGCAATTACCAGGGCTTCTATTGTGCTTTTTTTTCTCACCCTAGCTTCAAGTTGTTGTTATCGTTGCTTGTTAGCTAAGCTAACCAAAAAAGCAAAGGAACGTACAAAACTCTTTCTTCCCCTCCCTTCCACGCGTTCTTCTTTGCGGCCACCTGTAGAGTCGGGGAATTACATAAAATCTTACCTTCCCAGATCCCAGTGAAACATCATAGGCAAACTTCTGAAGTTCAGTGTCGGCCTGAACTTCCTTGTGTGAATTGTAATACCTTCAACAACAAACAGATAAACAGTTGCTTCACTCTCTCAAAAGTGAAGAAATGTTCGTGCAAAAGGATCCACAACAGATAGCTACAGATATTTTTCTGTACAGAACAACTTTACTTAGTCAACAGGGACCTTAAGCAAATGACGTCCGCGACGCAAGGGCGATGCCTATTAAAAAAAGGATTCAAATTTCGAAATTATCTTCATCTGTAGAACCCGCTGATCGGTCTAAAATCTTCCTTAGACTAAATGCATAACGCCAGCAATCAAATCCAAAAAAACAGTGCGAAAATTTGGCCATGGTTCTACGCTCTGCAAAATACAAAGTATTTGGTCATTTCACGTTCTTGTTTTGAAGAGGACGGCTAGGGGAAATACAAGGATTCATAACGCACGTGCACAGCCATTTCTCTGCTCATTAAACCTTTTGTTTGGTGACGTTCTCGTTGCCGTTGTCGTCGTGGTTTGCTTAAGCTCCCTAATAACCATTTTATCATACTTTAAGCACTTAATGACTGGGGTCAAGAGAAACATTGAGTTTTAATTGTTTCCCCGAGACCCTCAAACATTGAGGGTCGACGGGCCACAAAGCTATTATTAATTGTTTCTCGTGGGGCCTGTAATTAAGTGTATTCTTATACCTTCCTACCCAAAAACTGAACAAGCTGTCAAAAAATTATCTGCTTGACGCTGGCTGGCACACAAAGTTGCCGAGTCGAAAGTTCAAGTTGCTGTTTCCGTAGGGAGTTTTGACCCAAGACACGTGACACATTCTCTTCCAATCGGAAAATGTATTAGAGCTTCATTTTTTGGGGGAAAGCTATGCCTGCCAACTCCCCCTACCACCCTTAGACGAGAGTCTCAAGCCTGGAGGACAAAACCTTCGATCTCACCCCTGCCCATGCCTACCGAGCAATTTCAAACGCCTAGCTGAGATTATTGTGCTATCACATCCTTAACTGACACTGTTTCGAAAAATGTGTAAACTTGAACCAGTAAACTTGAAACGTTCACGAAGATGATAGTACACTTCCTGGGAGTCTCCTATTTTCATAAAGTGCTGTCGACTACGGAGTTAACACATGTTAGGACTAGGACTGGGAAATGTTCAAAACGTCTTCGGAGATCTTCGGAAAGGTCCTCAGAAACCTACGGTCCTCTTCGGATATGTTCGGATCATCTTCGAAAACCCTGGCATTCTCAGCCCGGGATAACAATCTCACGCCTTGTGACACAAAAAAGGTTTTCAGGTATAAAATGTTGTAAAAAATATTTTGGTAAATGTTCAGAATTACACGCGCTCAGGAGCCCTCCTGGCGTGCTAAATAATTTTTTTGGCGTGTGTGGGGCTTACATTTACACGACTAGTCTACGCATGTCAGCTTGCAGTATTCGTTTTCTATAACATTACGTTAGCGCACGATAGTATGATAACAAGTCGATGTCCACTTACTCGTCGACGTATTCGTTGACCATATTTGATATGGCAGCGTGAATTAGCTCTCCGTCGTCCCTGTACGGAAAATACGGAAGCTTATCTTTGTCGTCAAGTCCTCGTTTCTTGGAAAATAAAATTATTTCAGAACTGCGATAAGAATAATATAATAATATCAAGGAATATATTTTTCCCAACAGCCCAACAGTCACAAACATTTAACAATAAAACTGTTTCCTGAATCTATGACGTCAGAGGGTAATAGTGCAATGTTACCGCGGGCGCCATTTCATGTGGATTCACCACTAAATGTCTTTGCTTTGCTATAAACCAATGTAACATATGACATCGGGATTTATGACCTCACCTGTGGCGGTCAGTAATTATAAGTATCTACACTGCACCAACCTTGATATTGTCCAAGAAGTCTGTGTCATCCCAGCTTATTTCCTGATAGGCCCTTGCCATCATTACCTGAGACCCAGTACGTCCAACCGTCAGCAGGCTATTTATGGAACCGCCTTCCGCCATGAGGAATGGAGTCCCAAACGAATTTGTTCCAATCAGTCCCCTGCAGTGGTGTTTTAACAGATGGTGAAGAGGGTGCAATTTTGCCAGGTTCCGATGCATGCATACACACAGAGGCTCCAAAAACATATGGAGCTTGTAAAGATGCTCCACAATCTGGGTCTGAGCATAGTCTACGCTTTGAAGGATGTGTTTAGCCATCGGCCATTGTTCGCTATCCTCTGGAGTGAACACTGGCGAATCTAAAGAAAAGTAAGCGAAAAGAAATCTTGAGGAGATACATCACACGCGAATTGTGTGGGCCGTTCGCCAAAATCTTAGACCGAGCTTCGTTCATTGTAAAGACAAGACAAGACAAGACAAGACAAGGGAAAAATGTAATTTCTGACGTTTGAGGGACGAATTAGTCGGAAATTATTATTCTGACAGCACGTTGGAGAGACTCGCGGTACATCTCGGGTTGCTTAAGGATTATTTAAGGTTTTTGGCGGGAGATCGAAGTCATTCTAGGTCGGTCAGTCGGAGTGTTCGCCCGCTTTATTTTTTTGTTTTAGGATTACTTTTCGATTTGATCTATTCGTGTAAATTAACTGTAGAATGCCCTTTCCTCGGGGCATCGTACTGCTGCATTAGATGAGGAATACGTTTCCACATATTTTTTGGCCACATCCAGAGGGTGGTTTTTTAGTGGTTTTTCGTATCTGGCGTAGTACAGTTTCTGAATTCTTGGAATTTTCAGCTAATGTTGTGAGTTAAACATATGAATAATTAATAGATATTAGGATAAATTAGGATACATTGAATCGCACGGCTCATGGCTGACTGACTCATCCTCAATAAACTTTTCACATTGAATGTCTCGTGTGAGTGTAGTCAGAATGAAGAGTAGGGTAGTGTAGAGTCGAGTCGAGTAGGGTAGGGTAGGTAGGGTAGAATAGAGTAGTATGAATATAAACATCATACCTGAAGAGCTGTTTAATTGAATGGCAACCGGTTTAAGCCTGCTTGGCTTCTGTTGTCGACTGGGTTTGGATGCAAATATGGCGATAGGTGAGAAGGCATCCATTAGTTTTCCAAACCTGTCAACGCCTAGTGAATCCAGACCGTCATAGAGAGAAAAATGCACCACATAAACGAATCCCTCAGATATTGCCTGTCAACGTAATGATATTAAGTTTTATCATATAGCAAGGACGACAATCCACTGAAGAGAAACTGATAGGTTCCTTGAGCAGACTGATTTTTGCAGCATGGACTGCCAAGAGTTTTATTTGTTTATTCGGTTAGAACCTACTCAGAAGCGGTTAGAAAACACAGATGAGCTCATTGTTTGTCAACGTTTGTATTTATGATATCAGTATACCCTATGAAGTGAAATATCTTGCCCAATCACATCTTGTATTTCTCCTTCCCAGTCAAAGCTTGGATTTAATTTTTCACTCAGTTCTGTCCAGTCTACTCCTCCATGCACTTCTGAAAGATCGAATGAGAAACAAGTTTGTTATTGAGAGAAATGTCTATGCATGACACAAATGTTTCTCTGCAGTCAATTCTCTCGCAAGGTGAGTACATTTTATTAATTTTACCCAAGAAAGTAACATTTTATTTCATCGTGCGATTTTATCCTTCGTTATTTTAAATTCCATACAATGCCTTGTAGAGCGCTGAAATTCTCAACGGTCTACTGTGTAACACAACACCGCGCACTAAGGCAGTCACGTCTCACTCGATACGCGTACATAAAGCATTAATATTTGATCGATTCCTCGAATCGTGAGTTTGGAACGCCTGTGGCTTTACACAAGGAAATATAATCTTTTGACAGGTTTCGTTGTCCGAAGGATTAAATCACGCTCAAAGTGTTTTTTTTTTAATTGGTGATCTGGCGGCGCGTTTTTAATTTGAGAAAAGCCTGGCGCTGAAATTTATCAGTTCCGTACGAAACTACCAAAAAGTAAATTTAATAAATGTTCTTAAAAATGATCTCCATTTTCCCGCGACTCAGCATTACATCATTCCTTTACGAGCTCTTTCCTTATTGCAAGCTTGGTTACCTGAATCCCAAGAAACCCTTTGAATGGCCATTGGATTGCTGCCAGCCAATCGCTGGTCAGTAAACAGCTCGTCATCTCTCCAAAGAGCCAGGTCAGCCAGATTTCTGAAAGGAATGTCCTTGTCTTGAAAATAAAACCGAAAATACCTTTTGTCTTCCTAAAAACGAAGAAGAAGCGACCTCATGAGGTAAAAATATGCACGCATGGTTGTTTACAAATGATAATTTAGTTTTATCAACTGGGTTGAAAATGTGAATTGGCCACCGTAAAGAGATTCTGAAGCTGACGTTTCGAGCGTTAGCCCTTCGTTGGAGCGAATCAAATAAAACCAAATTATCTCGTAATACTCCCACCGACGCAACACCACAGTTTCTTTAGAACCTTGCCTCCAGTTTATTCGTTTGTTTTCAAAGGATTCGATCGTAAAATCAAATCGAACAGGAACAAGCTTTATTTCCCTTCCTTCTCAAATATATATTTTTACA
Organism: Micromussa lordhowensis; assembly: GCA_964020085.1. Taxonomy (NCBI): domain Eukaryota; kingdom Metazoa; phylum Cnidaria; class Anthozoa; order Scleractinia; family Lobophylliidae; genus Micromussa; species Micromussa lordhowensis. The sequence goes on from OZ026597.1 coordinate 4,686,763, forward strand.
AATATTTTATATTAATATAGTAAGGAGCCTGAATACCTGAATAATTAGTGAGTTAAAAGGGCAGGCAGCCAGATTTACAGATGTATTAATACAAGTTTTAGCTCGGTACACGTATACCGCACAGAGCACACGGTGAGCACTAAATAGGTACGTCATACTAGAACATTTGGTAATCCACGTCAAATTTCGGAAATTTAATACAACTCCTCTTTATTATACTTTCTCCTTGCCCCAAATTAAAAAGACGGTTTCTTCCAAACGTGATGCTCATGCCTGTAATGCTCACGTTATTGCTGGGCGAGCCGTACATAACGGTTTTGTTCGCGTATCTGGCGGCCATCTTGAAGTCTCGAGTTTTCAAATCCCTGGGTGCTGGTTTCCTCTCTCTCCCCAAGCCTCCCCTCTCCCCAAGCCTCCCCTGTATTTGAAACACAAGATGGCACTCGCCCAGCTTGTTAAGATAATCTAAAACGTGATATATTTTCATGGAAATTTAAATCCAAGCCAACCTCTCTTTAAAAAGAGTTGAATATAAACTAGAAAATAAATATATTTCTTAAAGCTAAAAATTAAAAAATAGAAAACTTACCTGAGGAACCCCCGCCAGTTGATATTTTATAAAGAAGTTGTATATTCTGGTGTAGTCATCTTCTTTGCTACGGTTAAACATCAAAAACAGACCTAAATTCTTGAATATAGTAGAGTTATACAATTTAATCCAGTGGTGATCTAAAGCATCTCGTTGAAGAATATGGTACACTTCTGGAGGATTCTTGTCGAGGTATGCAAGTTGGTTTTTAACTTGTGCAAGCTGGTAGTCCTTTCTGGTTAATTGCAATTCCTGTTGTCTCTGTTTTCGACACCTTTTGTTGGCTTTGTTAGACGATTCAATACCGCATCCACTCGCTACAGAGAGAAAGTAAACGAAGTTACCTAGACTTTTCTATTACTCATTATAAACAATTATTGGATGAGGTTCTTGTGATATCCAGAATAATCAAGGTCGAGGTAAGGGTTGTCAGCCGAAGCCGAAGGCTGGGGCTGATAACCCTTAAGGCGGCGAAATACGAGATACAAAAACCTTCAACTTGTTGCGCAACATTGTTTCGATTGCAAGTTTTCGTCGATGTTTCCCGTTTTTCACCTTGCGTGATCAACTTGTCGCGCAACAAAAACATTTGTTGCGGGTTGAAGAAAGTTGTTGTGAAAAGTAGAGCGCGGGTCTACTTTGAGCAACAAATTTTGGCTTTGTTGCTCGTTTTTCATCAAATTCACAACTTGTCGCGCAACAAATTTGCTCGTGCCCTAGCAAATCAACCAATCAGCGCGCCGCATTTCTTCAACCTGCAACAAATGTTTTTGTTGCGGGTCAAGTTGATCACGCAAGGTGAAAAACGCGAAACATCGACAAAAACTTGCAACGAAACAATGTTGCGCGACAAGTTGAAGGTTTTTGTATCTCGTATTTCGCCGCCTTACCGAGACCTTGATTATTCTGGATATCACAAAAACCGAATCTAATAATTGTTTTATTATACATTGAACGAACGCAAAAACTTGGATTCTTCACAGACGGCAAGCAACACGAATCGCGCGAAGTTGACATGATTACCTTTGGAAATCATGCACTGCGGTCATACATGACATGATAACCCGTGACCTTGACATGATTACCCGTGACCTTGACATGATTACCCGTGACCTAGACATGATTGTTGTATAATCAGCAGTTATGACGTCACGAGCGCTGATTTCGAAAATTCACTGTAGGCTTTCGGCCAATCAGAAAAGAGTTAGAGAGTTGAATGTATAATAAAAGTTGAAAACTGTAAAATGATTTAAGACGATTGAATACGTGGGTTTTTTTCAGGATACTTTGCCAGTTTAAAATGCTCTCCCTTGAAGTCCTAGGCCGGTTTGTTCAAATTAAAACTCGATTAAGCTAACACAGGATTATCGAGAATTCTGATTTCAGATTTGTATTTTTTTCGGCGGGGGTTTCTGTTTACATTGGTGAGTTTAAGCATGGCGTTTACGGCAGACGGCAAACGTACGGCAAAGATGAGCTCTGAATTTGTGTTCTTTTCTCCTAATCCTTAATTAAATCACAAAAATAGAAAAAAAACTCTCACTATTCACCACAAGTACAAATATTTTCACTCTACTGTTCAAAGAGTTAAATACAGACAGTAAAAGTTTTATTTTTGCCGTTCGTCGTTTGACGTAACGTCAAGCTTAATCTCTCTATTGTTTGTCCTTCAGTTTTGAGCTTGAATAATCTGAAACTACACAAAACGTAAGAAGTGAAAAACATTTTTATACCAGAAAAATTCATACTTCGGTTAACCTTAATCCTGGGTTAGCGTTAACCGGCGGCTTTCGAACAACCCGGTCCTACAAAGACTCGTTTCTCGAAAGTCCCGAAACGGTTTTGAACCCGGAAATTAAAGTCGAAGCAAAATCTCTAGCCTTATGATTACAGAGCTGGTTTATTCATATATTCTTAATATGACCAGATGTTCCCTTCCCACAAGAAGTTTCAGGCGTATACATCTCTCTGTTTTTAGATACAGATTAACTCAAAATGGATTTAAGAGACCGAAAAGCTTGCAGGGCTTTCGAGAAACAGGCCCCCTGATTAAGTGTAAAAAAACTTAAGTGTAAAGAATATCAAACGAAAATGTCGCAAGTTCTTATGTATACCGTGAATCTATGCAAGAACACACCTTATAATTACAAAACGAATGTAACTAAAAAGTATGCCTCTATGGGGGCAATAGCCCACTGGAGAAAACGTATGCGTTCTTAGTATCTTTTGTAAGGAGGTACCAATAGCTCAAAAGGGATTATGGTCTCGCTGACGTATGCATGTCCCCGGATGAAGTGCATTCGATGCGCTGACGTAGCCTGGTCCGAACATACAATTACTTCACACTTGAAAGCATTCATTACTGTACTTTCGCTAACATTAGGTGTTCAAAGATATTAAATATTGCAAGTAAAAATATCTACCTGTTTGTTTCAACGAGTATAGAACCACAACATCTTTCCCGCCCACATCGTTCTTGCAAAGGCCTAGAGATATCCCTTGCTCGTCATATTGCTCCCGGAGATCATGTCCACCTTTACACAGACCGCCTTCAAAGAGAGCGAATTCCGTGAAATCTTGTTTCCGAGCTGTTTGCGCGCATTGTTCCACCGTCGAATAGGAATTAGGAGAGAAGGTTCCAAGATAAACGCCAGTTTTTGCGCTCTTAGAGCTGAAACAACCTTCCTTTTTGTACAATGGAGAATCTGAGGAAAGAAATGTGAAAAAAAATTTATATTTCAAGACTTTGTGCGAGAAAACAAAGTTCTTGCTTTTTTTTCAAGAAAAGCGTCAACTTTTCTCTATAGTTATGTGTTATATCAGACGAACCACACAGCAAGAATCAGAGGCATCCAATGACGATTTCCTCTCAAATGCTTTAAAACGCTGTACGTTTTAGGCTCTCTCTCAAGGGCTTGAAAGCTCTGAAGGTTAATTTTAGGCTGCACTAAACAGTTTTTATTAGCCTGTGAACAGACGCTCTAGTCGAGGTTGGGGCGAAGAGAAAGCGCGAAGAAAGAGGATCATTCCCGTCTCGGCCGCTCCACTCTCAGCCTGTTCCTTCTTGAACCTTCCAGGTCCGATCACACCTTTCAAGTCGGAGTCTGCTCACAAGCTAGTTTTTATCTGCTTGGTCATTTTAGGGGAACTTGAGTCTTCTCGAATTTATCAGGGCATTTTTATCCATTGCCCGCAAACATTAGACCTTATTGCCTTTCCGAAAACAACAGCTGGCAAAGCTTTTTTGGTACCTAAAACGACACTTTTATATCAATCCGAAAACAACAGGGATTAATTTTCTCCCATCAACAATTAAAAGTTCGAGGTTACAATTTTCTTATAAAAATCGAAGAGGATTGTAGTCCTTCAGGACAGAAAATTTGCCGAAATGATCCTTGGGTGCCCGTAGAGATTGTGGTCGAATAGTCAGGAGTAATCTAAACGATCCAAAGTCTAACTTGACGAACAAAGAGTTCGGACATCATGGAACAGCTTACAAATTTGCCTTTTGGCGATCGATTGTTCAATGTGAGACCCTTTGCAGGTGGGTCTAATGCAATCTAGCGAGTTTGAATAAGGGAATATCAGCCATGGTAACAGAATGAAACAAAGGGTGTATTATTTTAGGCTCAAACAACAGCAAGGCCTTTCCATAGAAAGCGGGGGCTGAAATCAACAATAAAAAAGCCGTTCTTTATCATTTCTGTTCACGGTTGTTAATCCGAAAGTTGCAATCAATATCGTGATCAAAACCTGTCAGAGAAATATTTTCCTATATCTTCAGATCGATTTTTTTGTGAATTGCTATCAAGAGGTTGGATATCGAATGTCAGCATTTTGTGCTCTTTAGCAATGAAAGAACCGGTATAATCTAAATTTTTGTCGTCTTTCAGAGTGTCTAAAAACTCTAACAAAAAAAACGGTCACAGTAAACAGACTCTCAATCCAGTCTTCTCTTCGACAAAAGTTCTTCCCTCTTGGTAAAGCTGGCACTATTTCGGCCGAAACGATCGGATTATTTTGAAATAAAAACTCCGTCCTATTCCCTGTACATACATTTTCTGAATACAAAGAAAACTATTAGGTGCAAAGCTTGTATGTTATTGTTCTGACTAAAAACGCTTTACCCGATTAGGTTTTTTAATTTTGCTGAGTCGCCGGCATGAATTCGTTTTAAAGTAGCAACGCAACAGCTAGAAAAAAGAGACCTTAGTATAGATAGTCTTATGAATACGATAGGCTTGGCGATGTACTGAGGAAGTTTTAGAATGATTAAACGACGAATTGAGATCAATCTATCTTTCACCAGGGCCATATCCTAGAAACCTGTAATTTGCAAATTACTGACGCATGAAAACTGAAGACCCTACAAAAGCAGACCTGTTTTGGAAACTTGCGTACCCTTGGCAGGGCTAATTCTTTCTAACCCTTAGTTCTTCGCTATTTCTAGCTACGTAATAGTCAAAATAAGCAGGTTTTGTTACATAATTGATATTAGTTGTTTTAATGAGTTTTCGCCAGATTGTAGTAATTGAATCGCGAGCAATATGAAGAGGTCAAAGAGAGGGGAATGCCACCAGCTTGTTTGGCGAGTTAGCGACGCATTTTCTTCTCGGACCTTCTGGTCATAGAATATGCGACAACACCACTCTTAATAACAATTGCAGGTAATAAAAACTGGTATTGCCTTACCTGAAGTTTTAAATGCCTTTGTGCGTTCTAAATCCGTTGTATTAGTTGGTTTTGGCGAGAGAAGTGCCAAGATCAAGGATAAAATAATCATCCTCAACATGGTGATCAAAGCCAGTTTCGAAGAAAAGACTTTTAATGGGGATGTTTGTTCTCCAACCGAAACTTATTTTCCCTGTGACAACCTGCCTCGACAGAAGATCCAAGAAAGATTAAAAATAAACAATTCGTTATTATAATTTGTTTGGAAGCTATGTCACAGCGGGAGACTAGAAGGAACCCTTGATGATCAATCGGTTGGCTTTGAAAAGTATATATATTGCATATTTCCCGGCCCTAGATACGAAAAAGCGAGAAAAACGCTTTTCAGATACAATTCGTCAATGTTCCTATGGGTAAAATGGACTTCAAGTGGTTTTTACTTCACTTAAAAAGATCAAATGTAATTCTTCATTTCCATCACTTTAATGTCATCCGACTATTAACTTTGTCATACAATTTGTACCTGTTAATTTTGTTAAAAGTGAGTTGAGTTTTGACGCTTAAGTAATTAATGCCGGAAAGAAAACATTGTGCAAATGGTGGAAACGATTTTTCAGCTGTTTCTTCGCCTCCAATTTACCCCTGATTCCATTTCTTTTTGCTGGAATCTCAAGAAGAAAATTAGATCTGAAATCTTGTGAAATAAATGAGTCTATGTTTTGATGATTAAGGTCAAAAAGTCAGTCGGTGAGCTCGAGTTGACAGAGCGCTCTTGTCTTTTATAATTATTTCATCTCACAGGACTCTGTTACAGCATTATATGTGACTTTGACACACAATTTCAGTTCGCTATAGATGATCTTTTTTCTTTCCTGTCTGTAAAACAAACGTTACATCTCCGTCGATGTACCTTCAAGTGACATGAGGATAAAGCCGGAAAGAAAACATAATTGTTTTTCTCTGTTGACCTGAAGTGGAACAGATCATTGACATAACATCTAATAATGTGCTGTCAGGAATAGAATGAAAGAAAAGCAAGCTGGCGTCTTTTCAGTCTAGCAATTTCTTTTCGCCAATGCAACGTCTGAAAGGCCAATTCTCTCTGAGATGCACCCGCAGGGAATTGTGGTAGTGTGATAATAGGTTTTTGGCCTGGGAGAACACTTCTGTAAAAACCTGGGGAAACTCTCTTGCCGCGGTGATCAGTACCAGAATCTGTTACAGAGAATTATCTTCAGAGACATGAACAGCACTCAGAACTTAGGTCCAACGATATCGTTTAATCCAGGAACATAACCAATGCGGGACATTGGTATCCTGCGATCCACCACAGGGAGCGTAACCGAAGAACAATTTACAAAACACTTATATTTCTGCTAAACTCTAAACAGATGATTTAATATTTCGTTTAGTAATCTTAACTGCTATTGGCTGCCAGTGAGCTCAGTGTTCTCCTAGGCTATCCCATCGATATCATAAGCAAGCCAGTTATTCTGCTCGTAAATATTAACTACTTACAACTTCAGGTAGTTCTCACTACAAGGCGTTGCACGATAATACAGATGGACAGGTGGTTACCATGGTTATTGGACTTTCACTCAACTACTAACTGTTGGCTTTTTTCATGGTTACGAATATCGGCAAATTGTCCCCTCACAGTAGTTGTATTCATCAGAACAAATATCGAGTCCAAGATGATGAATACAAGTACGATGATCCCTTGTAAGCGCGTCCTATAGAGGGAATAGACCACTTTTACAGTTGTCTGCTCCGTGACCTGGCCTTTGAATGGCAGCGAGGCTGGAGGTGACCTCGCTTTGACATGATACAGACCTCTCTGCTCTTGTCGTGTAATTGCACCTATTCAGGCATTAGAACAACTTGATTTAGGCAACAGAAGCAGTGAGATCTGTATCAAACAAGGTCAATCACCTCCAGCCTCGCTGCCATTCAAAGGCCAGGTCACTGAGCAGACAACTGTAAAATGGTTCAGTCTATTAAAGGGGCTACGTCACGGTATTTTGAGTTATTTCTACCATCGACAAAATTACCTCTAAATTCAAGAAAACCCGAAAATAATGCTTTAGAAAGATAGGAAAACACTAAAGAGATAATAATAAACCATAAAGGAACAAGAATGGTTAAGGATGGAGAAGATTGACACGGATTACAAACAACAATATTGAAAAATTTAGGCTAAATTTTTCAAACCGTTTAACCGTGACACAGCCCGTTTAAGGACGATGCAGGCCTTTAGAAAGCTATAGATTAGCCGTCTCCACCGGGGTTTTAATATGCGTATTTAAGTTATTTTGGTGAGACTCGAATTTCATGTTGAAAACCTGCATAATTAAATTGCACAATTCAGGATTCAACTGTAAACACCGTGAATTTAGTCTTTCTGGTTATTTCCTTTTATTTAAGCCTCGATAAGCCCTATCGAAAGCTAGCTCTAGGAAAGAATTGTATCAAGATTATCAGTGACAAGTCAAATTCTGAAACACACCTTTTAACAGAGCATAACATTCCTACCAATGCAGGCACCTTTGAATTTTTTCGATTTTTTTCTCTCACATATCATCAGTAGCGCGCATTAGAACGTTTTTGTGCTAACTAGTTTAGAATTTCAAAGAACGAAGGAAATCCTCGACATATTCTATGAAAAGAAAATGTACCCACCGTCTTCAACGATTCCACTGTCTTTGTGGCGTGGAAGCGAATAGGTCAGGTGAATTTCAGAGAGAAAAATTGTCACGCCTAACAACCAGATCAGCACGGAAATGTTGTTAATTTGGCAAGCCATCTTTCTGTTAAAAAACTGTACACGGCGATTTGACTTTGGGCAGTATTGTTTCAAGCACAGTGCTGTTTATACGGTGAACCCCTTTGTAATGGTCACCAGTGGGCCATGGAAATTTGACCGCGATAACGGGGTAGGGTCAGATTTCATCACTGCACTGGTATGTCTTTGCAGCGGCAGACAAAAAAACGCAGGTCACAGGTCGGAGAAAATTCAATAACAATAAGTTAGACATTCCGTTAGGCTTTGCATGTCTATTTATTTGTTTCATTTCCGGTAACGTTGCAACCATGCACATGTTTGGCATCGACCAAGCTTTCCGGTTTTGTTTTCAGAGTAAAACAACTTAAGTTACACACTGAACTGGAACTTGAAGAATTCTTTGTCTCGTTCGTAAGTCCGGAGACCTTGTATTCGCTTCACGCGAAAGGACTTGGAACGAGGCTCTGAGTGGAGAATGGAACGGAAAAGAGCCTCGTATGGGCAAAAAAAACGACATGGCGGAAGATGAGAGTTTCGAGGTAAGGAAGCAGCCCTTGCTGATACGTTATTTTGACCTCAGTTCCCCTGAATAACTAAAAAATTACCCAGTGAATTATCAGCACACGTCTACTTTGCTTAAAATCGACAGTTCTGCAATGGTGAGTTGCCGATTAAGATTTGTGATTGCGTAGTTGTGACAGGTAATGGTAATAGTACTGAGTGGAGTCCAATTCGGTCTGTAATCATACAAGCGATAACAAAATCGGACGACTACGCAGCGGGAGTCTGATTTGTTTATCACGAGTATGATTACAGACCGAATTGAACGAGACGAAGTCTTATTTACCAATTATTTATCAAAATTACAATTTCTGAGAAAAGAAGAATAGCAAGTTATGAAAGAAAGTGATAATTTGCATTAAAATACTGATAAAGGAAAATAAATTGTTTCATGTGTCGCTCTGAAATTGAAATTGGTTGATTTAAACTACAACTTTGAATGTGATTGGTTGTTTAAACTACAACTTTGAATGTGATTGGCTGATTGAATTGTCCAATAACAAACTGTCCGATAACAAATTGTCCGATAACAAGCTGTCCGATAACAACTTGGCAAGTTAATTGGTAGAAAATAGGAGTTTTTTAAACCAATCACAATCGAGGAAATTGTAATTTTAATTTATGATTAAATTGAGTTATGGTATTTCATGTGATGGTTCCAGTTCCACTTTTCAGACCGTCAGGTCTACATAATTTGAAAGGTTTCAATATACTACTTGGGTCTTCAAAACCTAATGTACTTGATAGGTATTGCTGTTAGCAGCCCATACATCAGGACTGAACTTTTGTTCCATTTTATTGTCAAAATAAAAGAAGTTAAAAATGTTTAGGATATGCATTGCGGCTTTGATCATTTCTGTTTCATAGCCAATTGCAGAAACGTGAGAGGACTGGGACGAGTTTATTATATTGGTTAGATTGAAAATCTAAACATTTCAACTGAAATGTTACTGAATGAAAAGCTACCCAGCCAAGTTTAAGAGGTTTCAGTGGAAAATTGTTCAAATGGGAGCCTCGCAAAAGTTGCAAAATTCTATACAAATCCTTACAATTTTGTGGCTTGTCTACCCAATCCATACAAACTCTCTATTGTAGGTGATATTTGAAGAGCTACCATTTTGCCATTTTCTTCGTCTAAATACTTCTATTCTTGGTAAAGACTCTCAAATTTAGTCGATCTTTCATTTTGATATCTTACTTTTTCAAAAAACGGAAAACAACCTTGCTCTTTCCCAGTCCTCTCATGTTTCTGTAATTGCCTATTGGGTTTTAATTCTACAGGAAACTGGTTACAAAGAAGCCGAATCCTCGATCGCACTAAGTTTAGCCACTCACCGATCGATCGCTTGAAGTTTTAGCCTCTAAAGTGCAGGTTTTTTCCTTATGAAATTCGTCTCCAAAGAAGCCCAAAATTCGATATTGTTGCCGCCATTTGGAACAGTACTCAGCAACCAGGCTGCGTTTTCATGACGTTATTCCGTCCAAGAGATTTTGTCCAAATGGATTTCGACAAGCAATTTAGCTACCCTCTGGGTTATAGCTGCTCTTGAACCGTATTATTTTGAGCCAAACATGCTCCAAACTCCGAAAATGATAGCAGTGAAGATAGTGACGTGAATATTATAATCGTTTGGAACAAAAAAAGCATTTTGCTGACCTTGTGAAGGATGCCAAATCGGTTAATTTGCAGGTTTTTCTCCTTCCCGCCAATTTCAAGTCTCACATAAACAAGGCCTGGCTGCCAAGTACAGCTTCAGAATGGCGGCTTCCGAAGTCGAATTTTTTACTTCTTTCGAGACGAATTTCAAAGGATGGCAGTCACTTTAGAGGCCAAAATTTCGGTGAGTGGAAAAGCATGATGTTTACTAGGTGAAAATAAAAAATTAAGCTTTTTGGAGTGATCTTCTCCTCATTCTCGACCCCAGACCCTTCACTTTCTTGACCATGCGCGAAGGCTCTGGGGAACTCTGCGCAAGCGTAGCCAAATTAAAATCTGGCTATGCCAGTTTAACAGCGCATGCTCAGTGCAAAACCAAAATAGCGGCTTACTTGGATGCAGCTATTGCGTCTGCCTTAAAGAAAGCTGGGAAAGACGAAAACTTTCGCTTAAATGCTGAGCAAAGGGCAAACCGCCTCCTGGTTAGCTCAGTTGGCAGAGCGCCAGTCTGCTGTGTGGAAGGTTGAGGGTTCGAGCCCCAGACCGGACCAACACTCAGGGTCTTAAAATAACTGAGGAGAATGTGCTGCCTTTGTAAATTCATCTGCAAATGGTTAGATGTTCAGGTCTTCTCGGATAAGGACTATCAACCGTAGGCCCCGTCTCCTGCATCTTCAATGTTACATGGTTAGCAGGGGACGTTAAAGAACCCACACACTTATCGAAAAGAGCAGGGCACGTAGTTCCCGGTGTTGTGGTCTGGCCTTGTCTCATGGGTTGGTGCTTTACATAGGGATAACCTCATTGCACCTTTCCCCCTTGGACAGAGTTGTCCAAGAAAAATTGCTATGACTATGACTATGACTAATAATCCAAGCCGTAGACATTTTATTGTTTCAATCATAAACCAATCAGGGCAGACTTTCTGACTCAGTTCCACAGAGCTCTTCTCACTGCGCAAAAGAGAAAAGCTTTGATCTTCTCCTTTAAAGATGATTTCTAGTCCTTACTGCGCACTCTCACCCCAGGTTGGTGGACAACTGTTTGGTGTGCATCTACCAACTTTTAAATTCAAATTCTAATTTTGAAACAACACCAAATCTTCAAATATGCCAAAAAAATTTACAAAAACAGCCCAGAATATAGATATATGGGATGAGCGGAGAGATTTTTGACTGTTTGAAACGTGAACGAGATATTTGCGTCAAAACCATAATACGCAGCCAAAATATACTTGGATGGTGATTTGATTAATTTAAGGTCATCGTTCCCTCCCACTTGTTAATTAATTTGCGAGCTAGTCACGTGCTACGGGATTGATGTAGACCCCAAGCACAAAAAGTTCTTTACTGCGTTACTTCCGTTTACCATATATGGAATACAGGCATGATTGCCACTGAGCGATTTTGAGCTAACACACTTAAATGTGGCCTACATGAAGAATATAAAGGCAGAAACCGACACAACGTAGAATGCTGTTTTGAACGTGTACTATATTTCGGCTGACCAAACCAACCTTCTTCAGGTACAATGGAAAATTTTGCATCGGGACGTGTTTTTTATGTAGCATATTACCGGAAATACGTAAAAATAATTGACAGTGTAAATTATAGATAAACATATGAAGAAATAAAGTAAATAGACAAAATAAAGTAAAAGGAAACGATTAAAATGTTTCTTCGTGGATGTTCAGACCATAAGGAACAATTGTTCTGCCTTAGGCAGAACAATTGTTCTTTATGGTCGCATGTCCCGATGCAAAATGTTCCATCGTACCTGAAGAAGGCTGATTTGGCCAGCCGAAATATAGTACACGTTCAAAAAACCATTCTACGTTGTGTCGGTTTCTGCCTCTATATTCTTCATTTTATTTGTGAAGCCGATTAGATCACTATTGATCTAACGTATACGAGCAGGATCATCGTTCCAGTTGCTTGCTTTTAAAACATTCTACATGAAGAGTTTTCCGTGTTCAAGGAATTTCCCTCAGTGGTAGAATTGCTAATATGAAATTAAAAAAGATTTCCAAGATCCTAAAGATGGTTTTGGGGAGAAAAAATACAGAAGAAATCGTAAGTAATTAAGAAAATAATTTCCTCATTATCTCGACATTCGAAGCGAGAATTGGTAGGTAAACCACAGGTCACCCAAGCTTAACAGTGCAATATTGGTAAGCAATAGCTTGTGAAAGGATTTTTTGATCATCGAACAGTGGGATCTGAATGGTAGAAAGTACTTGTTCGATTTTATTTTTTCCCGTGGCTCCCCTTGCACGAGAATTTTTTCAGCAGTTTTAGCTGTGCAGGATTTTTATTTTTTAAAATAGCCCAACCTCCCTAATGGGACTTGTTAAACCAAAAAATTATAAACATTGCGACGCGATGTACTACATCGTGACTAAAGCTAACGAAGACGTAAGCTAACATTACAATCATGTCAAGAAAGTACAATCTGGTAATAACCTTTTTGAAAAATTAAATATAATAACAAAAAAGATAACAAACACAAGAAAATTTACAGCACGGTAGCGAGAGACCTTGAATCTGCAAAGAACACGTTATATACCTGATAACAAATAATCACGCACACTGTCAAAATACCTCACGCTACAAATACCAACGCATCCGTATGCAAAGCACTGAAGCGACGCGCATTCCTTAACGCGAGAAAATACATTTTTTTGCGTTACTTTATTTAAAAAAACAAACACTTCGGAAACCCATAAACGACAAATTAAAAGGCTTAGAACTTGAAACACATACCAAATGTGCCCAAGGGGGCACTTGATCGCGCAACGATAATGGTTTTATGCCTGTGTTGCGGGTTTTTGTAACTCCCTTTGTCTGGGATGAATACTGAAATGAGGCAGAGGACGAGTTAGAAAATTCAAGTGCTACTAAGTGAACCACGTCAATCATAAGATAAAGAATAGGCCACCAAATCACAAAAAAGCTTGTGGGTACTTGAGATTGTGGACAAAGAAGTCAGTAACATCGCGTAGGAACTAAAATATTTACGCTTTTCTTTTCTTCAGGACATTTCAGTTTGAATGGAAATTATACAAACACTTACGTACTTGTGTTGTTGATAGACCGTGACTGGTGCAAGCATAAGATAAGCTTTGTGTGTAGAATAATTAAGAATACAACTTGATGTTATATTTATACAATGATGCGAGTTTATGACATTTTCATGATATTTTCTTTTTACAGCTGAATACCTCTTTCGGTTCTCCGCCAAAGGCTTTGGCGCTATATGAAATGTGAATGAATGGGGCTTTCTTATCACGCTCATGAAATGGGCTACTCTTTTAGAAAAAAACACAAATACGAAAACCCATTTAACGACAAATTAATTAAAAGGCTCATAGATTAACATACCAATAATTTGAAAACCTATTAACGACAAACATAATTAATTAAACGTCACATACCAAAAGGTTCTAAGGGACCACAATAAGATTGCGTACTCTTTCGTGGGTACTTCATTCATGAGTGAATGCCCGAAGGAGCCATTACTTCGCAGGAGCAGTTTCTAACCATGCCGCTCGCAATCCCAGTGTGCGCTAGTTTATTGGTCTGTGTTGTTTTGCAGTTTGTGATTCTATACTTCTTGATCAAAATGGACCGGAGAGCTGAACACTGGGCGCCAAGACTGCAAACCCCTGTCATAGGTTCCGCACATGAAGCGAGGTGGCGAGTCTGGACTGGAGACGTGGCTGACGTTGGCCATAATTCGCATAGCATCCCTCACAATCACCGTACCCCCCGAGAACATGACGAACGTCAAAGTAAGTACATTGTCTACATTCGGTTTTTTTAGTTTATTTTCTCAATTTCGAGGTTTAACTCAGTAGCCTGTTTAGTGTAATGCTTTTATCAGGAAGCACTAAATAAATGTGTAAAAATCCAAGCTGGCTACAGTTTACATCCAGGCTGCATAGCAGCCGTTTCCTTTCCTTTTCCAGGCCGCATTCGTTTGCACAGTTCGTTCCCTTGGCGCGCTTTTTTGGAAACAGCTGTGATTTTACGCTGTTAAAGGAAAGCTCTGTTAGAATAAAATGGCTGAAAGCAGCACATTTGGTAAGCTTTCTATCTCGACAATAAAGGAAGTAATCAGAAACAATAGACAATGCCGGTGATAATATGGCAGATCCCGGGAACTACAAGAAGCCACAAGATGTCACAATTGTAACTCAAATACCCGTAGAGTTTGATGTTTAATAGAAAGTGCTTGTACAAAAGTGCGCGACAAAGGAAGAAGAAAAGATGCGAAACATTCAAGGGTAGATTAGAAAACTGTCACATCATCGTTCCAGTTCAGTTTTCCGGTATCATGATTTCCAATATCATGTAAGCGGTTACGAACGGACCATTAGAAAAGTGATGGGGGCGGGAAGAATTTTTTCACGCCCAGTGCCTTTGCATGATATTTTTTTCGGGGTCAAGTTTCTGTCAAAATTATACTCCGGGAGAAACAAAAGCAAGTATTAGTAACATCCAAGTTTAAAATCGTTTATATATATATTGGTTATTGACCAAGTGTGAGGTCAAGATGGTTGGATATTGGCCGACTTTTTTGTGCGTGTTTATGTCCGTTTTCCTAATTGTAAAGAGACCCTAGGGAATGGGGATTCCACCAGGACAAAGAAAACGTGGCTGCCAAGGTGCGGGTATAGATTGCCAGCTGGACAGTGGAATTCACTCTGAAAGGAATTACTTTCTTTTCACTCTTTCTTTGCACAATGTTTTTTTTTCAATCATCTTCCCTTGCATGATTGTTGTTTTGTATTTTCCTTATCCCTACCCCCCCCCCCCGTCACTTTTCTAATGGTCTGTCCCTTAGCACTTTAATACAGCGCGCGACAACAGTGTCGATTTCCCCCGCCTTTTCAGACCATCGCTTTCGTTAAACTCGAAGGTATACGAGATGATTATAACAAACTCGGCCCTACACGCCTCATTTGTTATTAGCGGAGCTCCGGCGGCCGAAGGCCGCCAAGCGGAGCCCCATACCCATATTAGGAAACTGAAGGGAACCCATGAACTGATTTTCTCATGTGTATCATGGCTAGCGGTATTGCTCGTGGGCGCGTACGCACGACGACGACGACGACGACGACGGTGGTGGAGTCGCGCAACATGGCGGCCACAATTGACATGTAAACCAAAACGAGGCTTCAGTTTTCGCGGGCTTTCCTTGTAGGTTGACAGAGCACATGTACCCTTGGTTTAAAGCGTCCTTTGGACATCCATGTTGCAGTCAATTGACACCTGTCAAAACAAGGAATACGCTGACCAGTATCACGTGACCATATCGCGGGCTCAAGTTCAGGGCTCATCGAGGTCACGTGTTTTTTTAAAGTTGACCGCTGCCCAAGTGCTGCTTTTTTAGATCAGATCGCGGGCTCATGTCAGGATTAACTTGCTGTAAACAGCGTAGGGTTGGTAGGAAGCCGGTTAACGCTAACCCAGGATTAAAATTTAACCGAATTATAACCTTTTCTTTTGTACAAAGTTTTTTCACTGCTTTTGTTTTGCGTATTTTGCTTTCATTAAAATTCAAAACACAAAAACAATATACAGAAAATCTCACCGCAAAGTTACAAAACTCAAATCAAAATTCTACTTTATCCTCGGCTAGTTTGATCGGGCTCTGAACAACCCGGCCCAGGAGCTACGCTTTTAGGCTGGCCTAAATCTATATATTATTATTTATCCCCTCGTACGGCATTTGGGCTCATAGAGTGATTGCTAAATGTTATATATCAAATAACTCATCATGTACTCACTTTATCGATCTTCTGGTTAGATTTATTAAGTATGTAAACAGACAGCCAAAATCTAACTGTTTCTTACATTTTGCAGGTTAAATGATGAAAGCAGGAATGATCCAATGTATAGAGTAGCGAACTTGCCCTCAACCAGAGAGATTTTAAGGAAGGACTTCGCATCGCGAATAGACATGTGCAAATGCTTCATGGACTATACTTTAATTTTTGTTAGCCTGCCGCTCGCGCGCTATTTAAGCTAGATTCTCTTATACTGAGTTATGACTCAGTTACTCAGTGTTGGAATTTCTGTGGTAATAGCGAAGCGCGCGAGGACTAAAAATAGAATGCAAATGATTATACCCCCCACGAGGCTCATACAACATCGGCGTATTCTGAGAGAACTAGAGGGGATCCAGGCGAAGTTTTCGTTTAAAAAATGTGTTTTAAGAACACCGGCTGTTTTAGAAATCGTCCGCCATTCCGGTTTGTTTGTCTGAGTCATGACGTCACTCGCGCGCTTTGCTATTGCATAAACCATGACACGAGAAACTGCGAATGGACTCAACCTGAACTGCTTTCGTTTTTCTCATAGCTTTTTAACACTGAACCATGTTTAATTCAGGAGTATAATAATTGCTGCCGAATAAGATTGTGAATCATAAAACTACAATTAATAGTGGTCAGAAGTTGTAAAACGTTTCGATTGTCGACTGCCAAATTAAAGCTTCTTTGTATTTTGATAAAAACAATATGAGGAGAAGACAGCTATACAAGTATAATTATAAGATGCTTACGTTACTTTATTTAATAAGTGAGTCATCTTTACTCACGTTCAAAAATGTTTTTTTCGCTGTGTAGTAATGTGCTGAACTCGCTTGAGTTATGAAACTTGGCCAGAAGTTAAATAAAGCTGTTGTCACCGATACTTTTACTTGGCTTCAATTCTTTCTCTTTTTCTAAAGGAAGCTGTGTGCAGTTGTTAACAAGTGTATGTGAAGAGGATTTAGATAAAGTTTTGAACGACTAGTAGATTTATACTAAAACAAATAGATTATTTGCTCTCGATCTCTATGCGTGCTACGGGGGGGGGGGGGGGAGGAGGAGGTCTACTCCCTTGTATGGGCTATATAGGAATGTGCGGCCCCAAAGGGTATGGTTTTCAGCCGTTTTGGTCATAAATAGGGTATGGTTTTTTCACTCTAGTCTTGAATTGGGTATGAGTTTTAGAAGACGCAACTTTTTCATCATTATAGACAAGACCATCATCAAAAGCCCTTCATAATATCATGTTGCGCAAGCCGCAACAGTCATAAATAGGGTGCTGAATTTCTGTTAAGGTCATAAATAGGGTAGGGAAAAATCGCAGATTTTGGTCATGAATAGGGAAAGGGTTTTGGGAACCGGGCCGCACAGCCCCACTCAATTTTTCTGGAAGTACCTCCCCCCGGGGTGGGGGGTGCGTGATAGTTGACTCGCGTTGTGCCCTTGTCAACTAGCACTCGATAGATATTGCGAGCTTATATTCTAATTGTTAAAAACGTGTTACTTAAATGATTTCATGCTTCATAAAATCATGTTTCGATTAGTCCTAATTTCTGTTTGTTTGCATGTATTCCCGTTGTCCGTTACATCCTTCCGCTTAAAATTGAAATTAAGAAGCTTTTGATGTGCTTTACTTTTCAATGTTTAAGCAAGCAGTAATGACGGACGATAATCATGCTGGTCTGATCCGCTTATACCGGCGTTGGATCAATATTAAAACAGAGCCCCTCGCAAATCGACTTCAGTTATGGAAGATCGACTTTAATAGAGATGGATCGTTCGATTAGTCGAAACAACAACATTTTCGACCCTCCCTCTTAGCCAGTCTTTTGCAAATCGACTTCCGGTATGACGGGTCGACAACTGCCTTCGACGAAGCGACTTCAGTTGTATCAAGTCTCTTACGGAAATAATATATAAAGAAATCTTAGATCATTTACAACTTTGGGCAGAAAACCTTGAAGCCATGTTAGAATTTTAATACATCGAATATTAAGTTTCTAATAACGAGAGACTTCGTCTCGGGTTTGCATAACTGTCTCGAATTCTCCCAACCCTCCTCGTGTTTAGATAAGGCTATGTAAAAAGGGAAAAAGTGCTCTGTATTGCTTAAATATAAATTATTTTCAGTTTAGAAACGTTATAAAGAAAAGAAGGGGTGAAAATACATTCGAATCTGAAAATGTGATGGAGGAAATCAAAGGAATGGACAAAGTTGACAAAAGAAACAGAAATTTGTACATAATTAAATAAACAGTTTCGCTGAAATGGAGTCTTTCTGAGTTTTTAGAGTCGGTATCTTTTTTCTTATTAATCATAAAAATTACAATTTCCTCGATTGTGATTGGTTTAAAAAACTCCAATTTTCCGCTAATTGACTTGCCAAGTTGTTATCGGACAGTTTTTTTGTGACGACAGTTTGTTATCGGACAGTTCAATAAGCCAATCACATTCAAAATTGTAGTTGAAATCAACCAATCGCATTCAAAGTTGTAGTTTAAATCAACCAATCTCAATTTCAGAGCGACACTTAACAATCTACGCCTTCTTTGTTAGTATTTAAATGCAAATTTTCCCTTTCTTTTATAACGTGGCTATTCTTCTTTTCTCGGAAATCGTAATTTTTTTGTAACTTTTATGATTTATTGGTATTATAAGACTTCGTGTCGTCCAATTCGGTCTGTAATCATACTCGTGATGAATACATACATACTTGTATGATTACAGACCGAATTAGGCTCCACTCAGTCCTATTACCATTACTAACTGCATCAGTGAGCATCAGTCAATTGAAACCCCGTCCCCCGACCCCCAGGACATAGCGGGGGTTTAACGCGGCCAAAGCCGGGATTAAAAGAACTTTTAACAGCGCGTTGGTCCCGGTGGCGGTGGATTTAACAGCACGTGCCATCACCGGAAGCGAGGATAACACGAAGGACTAAATTCAAGATGACGTCGGTGGCGAGAGAGAGGTTCGTAGGTTTTTAATTCATTGATATCGGTTTATGTTTTAGCCATCTTTTGCCTAATAAATGAACAAGCTTCAACAAAGTCTTCAATCTGGTAAACCAAATATTAATACCGCAAGTCTACAATTACACTGTCATGTCAGACTCCCGAGAAAAAGGACCAAGGACATTTCGTCGATTTTTGAAACAGTTTAATACATTTATACGGATTGAATCATAATTCAAATAATTTCGAAATGAAGTAGATATATAGTTTGTTTTTCTGACAGTTAAGGTTCATAAATGTAGAAGAAATCAGGCGCCTCCCTATCTATGTTATCTATTTCATGATAGATTTAGCGTATCAGGACGTAGCACTAGAAGTAAGTCGCAGTTAAACCTTCCCAAATGTATGGGGCGCCGTTTGTAAAAAAAATGATTTAGCTCAATTTTGTAACTTTTTCCGTTATTTACTAAATAAAGTTTTGTGATATGATATCATAAGTTTATGAATTGATATAATAAATCTTGATTTTAAATCCGCGTTCATGATTTGATATAATAAATCCTGATTTCAAATCTTGCATTTATGATTTGATATAATAAATCCTGATTTCAAATCATAAGTTTATGATTTGATATAATAAATCTTGATTTCAAATCATACGTTCATGATTTGATATAATAAATCTTGATTTCAAATCTCGCATTTATGATTTGATATAATAAATCCTGATTTCAAATCATAAGTTTATGATTTGATATAATAAATCTTGATTTCAAATCATACGTTCATGATTTGATATAATAAATCCTGATTTCAAATCATGCGTTCATGATTTGATATAATAAATCCTGATTTCAAATCATGCGTTCATGATTTGATATAATAAATCCTGATTTCAAATCATGCGTTCATGATTTGATATCAGTGATTTCATGATTTGATATCAGTGATTTCATGATTTAAGTTAATAAGTATGATCTAACAATAACCGTTGCCAGTACATGTGACAAGTCACGTGTCACGATCTCTGTCTCAGACGCGGAAAACTCTCAAACATATCGGACGATATATCAAGGTCAATCGCTTCTGCCGTGTCTCAGG
>OZ026597.1:4711893-4716893 GCA_964020085.1 Micromussa lordhowensis
ATTGAGAATTTGATAATAGCAAAAAATTAAGGACCATAAAATACCATCAACAAATGTACACTTTTGTATTATGTTTGTATTTCAGTATTTATACATTTATTCGTTTGTTTGTTTGCTTGCTTGTTTATTCATTAACAAACTTTTATAAGTTATTTTAGTATTTACGATTCTGATAATTTAAGAACATCTGAAGCGAAGTAGAATGTTTATTCAGTGGTCGAAATAGTTCATTCCTTCCATGCAAGGCTAGATCCATGAAATGTTATATGAATGTTACCAGCGGGAATTAATTGCAGTTTCCTGAGCTGAAAGAGAAATTGAAACAAAAATTATTTAGTTTCCTATTTATTGTTTTTTTCCCTCGGTCTAGCCCAAACACCTTCACCCCTACCCCCCTACTTGAGTGTTTACCAATGCAGTGACAACAAGAATAAAATCTCGTGTTTGCGTTTGCTTAAGGCGGGGGTAAACATGAATAGGAGTGAAATTTGAAGTAATATTAAAAGGAAATTGTTAGGATTAAGATGAGTTGGAAACACTACCAGACAGTTGACCCTGCAGCAGAGAGCCCCAGGTTGGTAGGGAACTGTTTGGTATCCGTCTAATAATTCTTCACTTCAAATTTCAATTTTCTAAATCCATCAAATGTTCAACATTTCACATTTTCGTCAATTTAACCTATCCGTTGAGAAAAAATATCTCTTTCCCAAAATGCCCAAAAATCACCCAAAAATTTACACAAAACCGCCAAACAGTGGTTAATGAGATGAGCAGAGAGATTTAGTGTCGCTTGAAACGTGACCGAGATATTGGCAGAAAGGCCGTGTTAAGCGACGGGGTCAACTGTCTGGTAGTGTTTCCAACTCATCTTAATCCTAACAATCCTTTTTTACATGACCTCAAATTTCACGCCTATTCATGTTTACCCCCGCCTTAACCTCTTATGCAGACGCCCTTAAGATGACAAACCCAAAGAGGATCTGCATAGTAGTTAAGCAAGATGAAGATTTGCTATATTGGTATATA
The DNA here is from genome assembly GCA_964020085.1 of Micromussa lordhowensis. Classification (NCBI taxonomy): domain Eukaryota; kingdom Metazoa; phylum Cnidaria; class Anthozoa; order Scleractinia; family Lobophylliidae; genus Micromussa; species Micromussa lordhowensis. The sequence continues at coordinate 4,712,920 of OZ026597.1, forward strand.
ACAATTTGAATACTCACTGTGAGACATCGCAGTTACAGCACGTTTTAGGACATCCCACCCTATATAATCTTTTTCTGCATTCATTAGCCCACAGCTTTACCGTCTGACACACAATGGGTGACATCAGATCTCTGCAACTGCTTCCCGTGCCTGCGTCAAGTGAGAAAAGAAACGTAAGCTTGATAATAACAATAATAATAATAATAATAATAATAATAATAATAATAATATTTGAAAATGGACATAATATGAAAACGAGATATTCGATGATGTAAGTTGTTACTTTTAGTTCTAAATTTTGGCATTGTATTATTATTTTTATTATAATTAATCTGTAAATAATCTAATTTTTAAATAAATTATAAATATGTATTTTTTTTAACTTTTAATCGTAACTCTTGAGCCGGAAACCTTCAGTAATCTTCGGAACAACTTTGGAATCTACCAAGATTGACCTTAGGTAGCGTCCAGAAAATAAATTAGAAACGCCCCTTTTCTAGATAGACCAATGTTAAGGTGGGGGTTTACCTGAATTAAAGTGAAATTTGAGGAAGTTTAAAGAGAGATTGAAAGGGGGAGAAAAGGTTATGGAACACCACCAGACAGTTGCCCGACCCCACAATGGCACTCGGGTTGTTAGGCAACTGTTTGGTGTGTATCTATCAATTTTTAACTTCAAACTCTAATTTTAAAACAACACCAAATCTTCAAAATTTCCTATTTCTATAAATTTTACTAATCCTTTGAGAAAAACTATCTGTCTCCAAATAAACCTAAAAATCACCAAAAAAATTTACAAAACGGCGCAAAACATAGATGTGTGTAATGAGTGAACAGATTCTTGATTGCTTGAAACGTAAACGAGATATTTGCATTAAGAACATAATACCAAGCCAAAATACGGCTTTCAGGTGGACCCCCGCCTTAATTTTTGAACATAAGTAAAAATGCGAGGAGAAACAAAGTAGGCACTTCTATCATAATATCTGGGTGGATTCTACGGCTTACAATTCTTCAAAAAGTATGTCATTACCATGAAAGTAGGCCTTTTTCACAAATACCCGGATAAGAAGTTTCCGAGATAGAACACAGGTGGCCCATACATTAAATACGATTAACACGTGACATTACGCTGTTGGCGATTGCGTTACAGGGCTAAAATTGTAACACAAACGCCAGCAGCATAGTGTCACGTATTTTAACGTTTCAACGTCTGGGCCCCCTGTGGTTAGAGGGTATTAAGATATTTACAAAATGTAGGGATATTTAGAAATATTCATAGCTTTTTTGGCTGAGCCCTGTGTGCTCTTCTTCGCCATTTCCTTGAAACAGTGCAAGAATCAAATAAACGGTTTCCCACTAAAAGCACTAAAGCAGCAATTTATCTTGGTAACATCCATGAGTATAAATCTACTTCCTCTGCTGCTCAGCCTTTTACCGCAAACATTTTTTGGAAAATTCTGAAAATTTTGGCTTAACCCTTTCACCACCAAGGGTCCCCCTTTGACGAGTACAATCGTCTGGCGTTAGACAGAGTAAAATCTGTAAGTGACCACTGGTGGTGAAGGGGTTAATAATCTGTGTCAATCTTTTCCATCCTTTACCATCCTTGTTTCTTTCTGGCTTATTATTATCTCTTTGGTGTTTTTCTATCTTTGTAAACTTTTATTTTCAGGTTTCCTTGAATTTTAAGGTAATTTTGTACGAGGTCAAAATAACTTAAAATAGCGTAACTGCACTTTTTTAAGCGATTCAGAATCGGTTTATCTTAAAACAAAAATAGATATTTAGAGACTTGCTCCAGATATTTAGACAAAAATTGTCATATTTACAATCTTCTTCGAGAATTTTCAGAAAGATATCTATGCGAGTTTACGTAATATTTGTGGAAAGGCCTACATTAAAATATGTCTGTTTTGCGTGACAGTTTACTCACTAAGGCACGCGGCAACTCCACATGTCACGTCACACTGTCCTTTATATTTGGCGCAATAGTAGGTTGGGTAACGCTTATCGATTAACCTTTTGCAATCATTTCTTTTGTCCCGGCAACCTGTCGAAGATAACAAAGTAATTAGGAGTGCTAAGGAATATGAAAACTGTGCAAAGACTAAGACTATCTATCAGTCAGAGAAGGGTGAAGAACATTCGCTGAAAATACTGAGCCTTTTGCTCTAATATACAGTGCTTCACCCATGTTTGAGTATAGGGCTGTCATCGGTGCTATGAAACCCTAACAAACACCGTCACAGGTAGAACAATGCTCTCTATTATAAAACCCCGTTTAGACCAAAGAATTTGGTGTCAGTGAAAATCTGCGACCTTTGATTATTGGGAGTATTCTATAAAGGGAATTTATATTAAACGACAGCCGACCATACCCCACCGCCCGCCTCAGCCCAGGTGAGGAAAGTTTCAAACTTTGTTTAAGACCAACATTGATATAATTATATGCAGTTCACCGCGAGTTTCTAAGGTCGTCCCAGCTAGAAAAGCTTGAAAGTCTTACAATACAATACAATAAGAGGTATTGTGAAAATGCACTTAGCTACATCAATGGCGTGCCTTCACAGATAGGACCGAAGTCAGGGTCTGTGAAAGCAACGCAGCTAATTTACAGGTATTCCACAAACACAATAAAATTAAGAGGTAAGAGCTAGGTGTGGAATATTCCATAATTAAAAGTTATAACGATAAAATCTCACATCTAAATACATGCTAAATTCAATAAAAAAGCGTCGAAGTTATAAAAATTGCACTAGGTCAACTTGTCTAATGGATCTCTTAAAAGACTTAAAATTCGTTATATTTCTAAACAAGTCTTTATACTCCATGTGGCAAAAACATTTCGGTTCATACTCACTTGCAAGCCTTTGGTACGGGCTTGATCGCTTTGACCTCAAAGTGAATCCATCGCCAGTTGTGTCTGCAACAAATACAATAAACTTGTATTAGTTTCAGTGATGGACATCAAGCAGTTTTTTTGCCGTTATACGAGTAGTACCAGTGGCGGATCTAGGGGAGGGGCCCGGGGGCCCGCCCCCCCTTATTTTGGGTAAAAAAGGAAGAAATGACTGAAAGGAAAATGGCCGCCATGGCAAGTAAATCAAGACCGCCCCCCCCCCCCTCCTTAGCTCAAGGTCTGGATCCGCCACTAAGTAAGTAGTAGTACGTCATGTAGTAGTACGAGTGGTACCTAGTGCTAATGAAAAGCACTCACGAGGTCGGTTGTTTAGTTCATTTGATTAGCATAGCCGTAAAACGCTTCGTTGGAGGACGCCCATCAATTCAATCTCTTTTTTTAAATACACTGTAGTTCAAAACACAGAATATTTGCTTATAGTGTTGTTTTTATAGTTTTGGTTTTCGGTAGACCTTAGTTCAACTCCTCGGCCACGTTTATAAATAGCCAATTGGGATGCCTCCTGCCAGTTGGGATTTTTAGCTAGTTGTGTTTATTCACATTATTTGTTTCATCATTTGTTTCCATTGGCCCTGAAAAGTCCCATTACGGTCAAGCAGTAAACACAGAGTGAGCCTATAAAAGCAAGAACACACTGCCTTTGAAGCATTTTGTTGAAATAGACCATTTCCGAGTTACCTAAAGCCTCGCTCTCAAAGCAAGGCCTGGGGCACAACCATTCACATGAAAATGAGTTTAATTTGCATGTGAATCAAATCTCATTTTCATATGAAAGGCTGAGCACCAAGACTCACTTTGCGAAAGAGGCTAAAGGTAATTCGGAAATGGCCTATTGGTTTGGATGTGCAAAAAAAAAAAAAACAAAACCAAAAACAGCAGAAGTCGTGGAGAAATAGATTTTTTTTCGTTAAAACAACAGAGTCATTTACATAGAATAATATAAGGTTAATAAAAAACACAATGAAAATAAAACTTATATCAATACTTTGGAAGATACCTTTGGAGGAACAAAAACAATGAATTGTCTTCGTCACTTCACGGAACATTCAAA
>OZ026597.1:4721893-4739393 GCA_964020085.1 Micromussa lordhowensis
CTAAAACATTAAAATAGAAGCGAAATCGCTCATATCACTTCATGGAAAAAAACAAGTAAATTTTGACAAGTAAATAGTACTATTTTATCACAAATTGTTTAGAATAGAGGCTGGAATAGCCAGGTTTAACAGTAGATAACTACAATTTTAAAATTTAATTTCATATCCCATAACTGCATGGAAAAACAATAAATTTTGACAAGCAAATATTGTTATCAATATATTTTTGGAATCGCTAGACATTTAAACTAGAATTCCATATCTGAGTCGCTGATATCACTGCATGGGAAACAAGCAAATATCTTTATTATAAATTGTTTGGGATAAGTTATTATTAAGCCACAAAATAGCCGATTTATGATTTATTAGGCCGGTTTGAGAGCCCCTACAATTTTATTTCTAAATTAAGTGGCACAAAGCCTGCGTTGATATGCGCTAACAACCTGTAAACCGCTATATGTACAAAAGGAAAAACTCCCACGTGCGGAAATCCTCAAGATCTTTTTTACGTCTCACTGTTACAATCAGTGTTAGCTATTTTTGTTACAGTTGCGTACGTATTGTTTCGTCAGTTGTATCCTGTTATCAAACTGCGACGCATAATAACAGAATAGTTGAATGCGCTTCGTTCAGTGACATCAATGGATCGGAATCTATTCGAACACAAGAAACCGCACCCAAAGAAACAGCTAAGTCGCTCGTGCAGTATTTTTTATACTACCGAAAACTTTTACCTCAGAACATCAGAATTCACACTGTAATTGTTTTTCCTTTAAACAACGCTAATGTAGAATTGGCTAACTGAATTTGTATGAAGTACTAGCTTTTTCTATCGGTGCCAAATCTATTGTCCCACTGAAATGAAATAGAGAAACCTGAGTTCAGGAGACCCAATTAGAAACAAGAAAACCGGCTCCAGAATTGGCGGAAAATCCCCTTGCAGAGTTATTGTTATGTGCATTTTGGGGTTTGTTTTAGTGTTACGTAAACCGTTTCATTTTCGACAGATTTAATTCTTTTCTATCACTTTTAACAGCTTTGGCACTCGACTGTCACTCTTAACAGCAGGCCTAATATTTGAACAGTCGGTTTTTCGAGGAAACCGAATTTTGAGAAACTCAAACGGTTAATTCCCTTGGGTAAAGATTTTGAAAAATACTGACCTTTTGTGAAACTTATTTTAAGAAAAATGAAAGGAAATTAACATAAATAAAAGCCTTCGCAAGCAAGCAAGAATTATATTTGAATCTGTTCAGAGATGGAGCCTTTCTTAACTGGTGATGAAAAAGAAAATCCATGAAAATGCTTAGCACAGACGTGTGTATTCCCTGAGACCCGTAAGACATTCCTAGAGTTCAGCTTCCCTTCAGTTGGCTAATTCTTTATCAGCTCGGTTCAGCTTGTTATACATTTAAAACCAAAAAAAACTGAAGGAATGTTGATAAGATGTAATATCAGTACCAGTTGTCGGGCGTGGTTCGAAACGGGAATACAACACATCTGCGGTAAACAACGAGACGGACTTGTGCAGCAAGAGGTATCACGTTATCAGGTAAAAAAGCCATATTCAGTGCTAAATTATAGCATGCATGTACTTATCTTACAAGTCACTGCAAGGTTTGACATAACCGCGCCTAAAAATCTCAATGATTTCTGAAGCAGTCGATGGTATTCGAAATTTGTATCTCAATCGCTTATCTTGGATCAGAAAAGCAAAGACACTCTTCTAAATCCTCAGAGACCAGTGGACAGCTTTGGAAAATGAGATCGAAGGAATGTAACCCCTGATGTCGAGGTCAGAGCACACTTGTGTGTACATTAAGATTTCGCATATTTCAAAAACTTAAATGTGGCAAGAGCCGGGTCGTCCGTTTCATCAGCTTTGCGAAAAGCAAAGCGATAATAAACACGTATGAATCTCGATCGTTTGTTTATGTTATCGCTAGGCAAAATCTCAGTATGAAATGAATTCATTACATCAACATGATCAGAACAATGCTTCCTTTAACTATCACTTTGTACCTCGCCTGTTTATTTGAGCTGTATTACACGGACTGCTCGACTCTTAGATAAAACAGAACCCGTGCATTTTCCTAGAATTGAGTTACCTACAATGAATTCCGCCCTAACGTTTTTTTACCCAGGTTTTTGAATCTCTTTGGTCTGCTCAAACGTCGCAATTCCATGTCTCATAAAGTTAATCTAAAAAGACCGTCTCCTTGAAAGATTATAAGTTTACGATCATACTGTTATTATTTAACTTGGCTCGCTTCTCAGTCAAAATATCAACGATTTATCTGTTTGATTCATGCCAAAAACAGATTGTCCCTTCAAAAAATAGTTTCCACACTTGCTAACCAGGAACTCGATCAAGTATAAGACGAATCCATGGCTTAGGCAAACAATTTCAACACCTTAGTTAGAGAAATATCTGACTTTCGTCATGAAGGCTCAACGGGAAAAAGAAAAGGAAATCACAACAAAACTGATTTAGAAACTCCCCTCGTGAAAGCGAAATATGAGGCCGGCAATCGTAGCCGCATAAACGACATGTTTGTATTTCTTATAAAGCAAACTTCATTCTTGTCCGTCCAGACTCCGGAATGAGAAATGAAGCTAAACATTTCACCTGCGAAACACATTTCCTGAGATAATATGCAGGTATTACGTACTTTTGCACAAACCAGCCGAACATTGTTTTCCGTTGGATATATAATCCCAACAAAGACGAATGTGAAAAATCCAGACATTAATGGAAAGTTGACCAATTTAGACTTTTTGTTTAAAGATAATTTCTAGTCCGTACTGCGCACTCTCGAGAGAGTTTGTTTGCGTTTTTTGTTTTGTTTCATGTAAAACATCACAAAATGTAACCATTTTGCAACTACCTACATGAAGTGAATTTTAAAGTTCCGAAACAACCGCCATTATGGATGCCAAGCGATGGAAGCTTTAAGGCCCGTTTACACGGGCGATTTTTGTCGCAGCAACTCGATGCAATTTTTGTGGCGCGAATGTTGCAACTTCAAAATCGCACGTGTAAACCAGGTGCGATTTTCCGTGCGATTTGTCGCCGCGATATCGCAGGGGTTTCGAACATGTTTGAAAGTTGATGCAACTTCATCGCGACAAAAATTGCATCGAGTTGCCGAGAAAAAAATCGCCCGTGTAAACGGGCCTTTATGCTTCGTTCTTTCTCATATCAATTGATGAAACAACTTCGCAGCTGTGAAAATTAATGGAGCTGTTGGAAAAAGAATTTGAAAGGTCTCAAAGATAAGGTATATGGTTCGTAACGAATGACATCGATTCGCATTCCGTCGAGTGAGAACCTACAATGTTTATAAACATTTAGGGTGCTGAGACTGCGCAGTACGGACTGGAAATCACCTTTAAATATTTGCTCCAGCTACTAGCTTTCAAAATAGGATCACCAAGACTTTTTATCCATATTCTTTGTCTGAAATAAGTGTGAAGATATGGAATCTTACCTTTTTAGTCACAAATCAAAGAAGCGGAAGGAGATCGAATTAATTTCTCAGATTTTTCAAACAAAAGACAATGAAGTAGTCAGTCTGGGTCACCTTTGGGAAGCGTGGGTAACCTTTACAGCTCATTCAGTCAAATTATTTGATTGCACTAAGCGAGGTGAGGATATTTTTCTGGCCCTTTTCACACGCGAGGCGACGTTTCACGTGCCGGTAAATCTCAGTCATGTGTAATTTCTTTCTGTGTACTAAATGAACGAACGTTATTTTGGAAAGGTATTCAACAGGCCATTTCCGAGTTCCCTTTCGCCTCTGTGTCAAAACAAGTCTTCGTGCTGAAACCATTCAGTATCAAAATGTGTTTCCCTACAGGTTTATTTTCATGTACATCAAACTCATTTTCACATGAAAGGTTTTGCACGAAGACTCGTTTTGTGACAGAGACGCAAGGTAACTAGGAAACTGTCGCATGCCCAAACATTTTGCGTGAAAGATATGGCCATGGTCAAAAAAGGTTGTGTAAGGTTGTTTTCTCGGCGAGGACGTAGTCTAGTTTCCTTCGATGTTCATTGTAGTGTTGTTCAATACGAGAAAGGGTTTGGATTGGGGTGCTGAACACAGTGTACCAGTGTTACCGTAAATTTTGCAAATCTCTATGCCATGGAGTTTAAAAAGCGCGTTATTTCACAGCTGAGAGTGACCATTTTGATCGGTTTAGTTCACGGAAGACCCCATCCATTCTTTGATTTTCCTTTTCTTTCCCAACAGGCTTCTGCAGTGTTCTCTAGTGTCCTTGACTTTGTATTTTTACACTCTGTAGTACCCTATGAGTTTTTTTATATTGTAATTTTCATCTCATAGTTTTAAGCCGAAATTCGTAAATATGTGGTGAAAACCCCTGTTCGGAAATACTCGATATCGTTGTATTATACTACTGTATGACATTGTATTTTTTTTCCATAGTTCTCATGATGATGCCTGGCAATGAGTTTCGTGAACAAAGTTAAGATATTTTTTTCAGGAAAGAGAGTTAAATTTTGAGTGCAAATTAAACTAAAGGAGGAGTTTCAAAAGAACCCTTGATTATTACACTAATTATTCGTAAACAAAGACTGCAACGCCCAACCAAACCTCAATTATACTGCCCTATCATTCTGGCCTTTGACATTTTTTTTTTCTTTCGGGTATAGAATGATAAGAGAGGTGAGACGTTTTCCCGTCTCTCCTCATTCCTCACGCGGCTTTTATCCCGAACTTAAAGGATCCTAGTCAACCATTCGTTTGTTTTTGTTTATACGCAAGAGTTTGGCTATTATATTTTATTCGGAGCATGTCAAAACTAACTAAATCACTGTGAAAGTACTAAAGATAAAATTAAGCATACTTTCAGGAACACAACTTATAGTAAAGCAGTAAGGTTTGGTTTCACCATGCAATATCAATAATAATGTAATGTATATACGAAATAATTCATGTATGAACTGCGGTTGTGGATGAAAGTGAAGAATGATCATCGCAGTATATTTTCCAATTTAAGTAATTGGAAGTAAGAAGCCTAAAATAAAAATCAGGGCTTCAACGGGATTCAAACCCGTGACCTCCGCGATACCGGTACAATGCTCTACCAACTGAGCTATGAAGCCACACATTGGGAGCGAGGTCAATTTACTGAGTTCCGAGATATCTTCCCGTGAGGAATGAAATAAAGTAATGTATATACGAAATAATTCATATATGAACTACGGTTGTAGATGAAAGTGAACAATGATTATCGCAGTATATTTTCCAATTTAAGCAAATAAATTGGAAAATTAAATTGGGAAATATACTGCGATGATCATTCTTCACTTTCAATATCAATAATTTTGATGGCATCGAAAATGGCGGAGGCTGACTAGGGTTCTTTAAAGCAGGAATACGAAACTGCTGTCATCAACTATTATCAGCACAAAATCAAATTAAACGAGCTGCGACTAGGAGAAAGATGACACCAAATAATTGAAATCGTCCGGAAAAAAAGTTTTCATCGAATCCTTCAAAGATTTGAGCAGATCCAATTTCGATGGTAGGACAATATGCAGACAAGCATGCAGGATCGAGAAGTTTAACTCGACTTACAATGATTTTATTTCGTCTTATGAAAAGCACTGAACGAAGTCAAAAAAAGGTTGGGCAAAGAATCTGGGATAACTGAAGCACTGAAGAAGATTTGGCATGTCTGTTGCAGATCACATAGTTACTTTTAGATATAATAAAGGTTTATTTGATAGTAATGATATAAATACAGATGTGTTATCACTGGTCTTTGGATTTTGCATATCTGTGATAACACAGCCTCGTTGATTATTTGGGTATCACAAAAATCGTCAGTTAAATTTTATCTTATTATACACCATGGTTGCAAAGCCGGAAATCTTGACATTCAGCTGTGTCGAGTGAGCAGGCAGAATGGAAACTCCGTTCGATCCTTCAGATAGCTTTTATCTCATTAATTTTGTTAAACCTTTTTCACTTTTCTATACTCTTTTAACATGTTCTCGTCTTCTCGTCTACTTGGAATTTTTCGCCGGTACTTATCCCCATCTAAATTATCCACTTCTACTTTTCTTCTACATTTGATTGCGTACGAAATGCAATCAACACCGTTCCGACAACTCTTGCTGGTGAAAAAATATCCAGAATTATCTGAAGCTTCCAGAATCAAGAATAAGGCTTCAACAGAACTGGTAATAAAAAATAATAATTAACAGCTAACGTATACAGACCCCGACGAAACAACAAAACAACAGAAGACAATGTACCCGATGAATAACAACAGCCTGATATTCGACATTGATTACTTTCTCCAGGTGCAAAAACATTAGACGTCGCGTATTTTGTTTTTTTTTCTATATTTTAGGCGTCTATTTTATATTTTATCCTAAAAAAAATGGTTTTGAGAGCCAAATATTCTGAAGATTGTGTTCTTCTCTTGATTTTAGTTTATCTTCAGTTGTCTCGTCCCTGGAAGAATCACTACTGAAGCTTGCTGTTAATTACTTTTTTAATCAAAAAACAGATATAGTGGCTAGCTTTATTTGCCTAATCTTTCGAAGTACATATCGGATCATAAATTGAAACTTAACCCTATTGTAATATCTGTTGCACTTCCCTGACATTCTCTCAGATCGAATCGAACGACGAAAAACATTTTATTGTGCATAGACATCGGCCAAGAGCTTACTCTGTGTTTGTATCAAAGCCAAGTCAAGCTTAGTAAACTGAGTTTTGTTGAGAATGGTATGGGTGTTACCTTAAACTGCAAATCCTATTTAGGTGGTTTTATTCCTGTTTTTAAAACATGAAAATGATATAATCAATTGAGTTCTCCTCTTGATGTATATATAAAATCAGGTTGGGCCCCTAAACACGATAGTGATTCAAAAAGTTGCGATGTTTTGTATATAACTAATTTCACAATAATCCATAAAATGCTCGTTTAAAAAACGACACGAATAGTCCAACTAAAAAATGCGAAAATAATCAAAACTTATCAGAAACTACACACCTTGTTTCTTTGCTTGCTCAACCAACACTTTGTCTTCTTGTGGGAAGTTTTGGCTCCTATCAGAAGTATTGTGGCTTTTATATTCAATCAGCGGTTGCCAGCCTACGCCTGTGTCTTAATATTTCTGTTATCGTGATGGAAGAATTAAAGTTTGATGAGGGCTTTCTGAATACAGAGTGTTAATTTCCGATGAAAGATAATTCCCCTCCCACTGTTAAGTGATAAGCAAGTAAAATGAATCGAAAACACAAATTCAATCTTTTTACTTTTGGTTCTTCTCATTATGACGAAATATTTGAGATGTGTAGCTTTAGTTTTTTTTGCTATCAAGATAAAGTGAAAGACCCATATGAACCGCATGCATTGTTACCTAATTTTGATTTGAGTACAGTACTGGAATAAAGGGAACTTTCATTGCGTCCTCACAAGGCTGAGCTATAAAAATTTGATGAGATGCTTATATAACTTGAGTGTCCTACGGAAATGAAATCAATAATTCAGATCTACGAAATTAAAATCACTGTCAGTTATTTAAAACTCGTCAGATGTATATTTCACACAATTAAACGGAAGCAAGCTCATAACATGCCGTTCCATCTTTTCACAGTCACGCAAGAATATTTTTCTATGCAGTTGAAGCCATGTTGAAATGTTGTTACTTTTGCTTTTTGTTAACTTTGGATGCAACTTTATTCATTTTTCCGTTCCTCAAAGATTTTTATTGACTTTTGTGGGTTACAGGCCCAATTGTCAAATAATTTATTATAGGCCCGGTCAGCCTTTTGTTTACTGATAAAATTAAAAATAACTAAATAACAGCACAAAATAATTACTAATGTCGCCGTATGCCATCGCAGTATGCAACGCATGCAAGAGTGAGTTCGTGACTATATGCATACGGTAGTCAATATAATAAGGGATTTTATTATTTTCAGTTAAGAAAGTATTATTTATATGACGATTCATTGCCACTTTAAAGTCGAAAGCTTCATAGCTATGCGTAAGAGGGGTCGCACAAATTTGCTAAAACGATAATGTGATAAACAATGAAAAGAAATATAATGATAACTCATGTTCTAGCGTGGGATACGGTAAGGCTGCAAAGTCAACTTTAAAACTAGATTGCTCGTGGCTCGACAGTACTTGTGTCAAAATCTACCCCTATCCAATCTCTGTGCAATGACACAGCACATATTTGTAAACGTATCGCTCATTTGAAGATGATTTCGAGATTCAAAAAACACCGACCACTGAAGGACGTAATGACATCCGAGTGTCCCTCGAATAATACCCTTGGGAATTTACCCTTCCCCGTCGTCTCTTACAGCCACGTCTTTTTCGACAGTTGTCACGCCTGGCTTTACGTTATGCAAAGTACAGTCTAAATTTGTAGCAAGCTTCATTTTACCCTTATGTGACTATATATCCTAAGCATAACTAAATCTATAAATTATATAGTGGTATCTAGTTTACAAGCATTATAGTTCTTTGATTATTAATAGCTTTAAGTATTTATACGAGATACATGTATATCAGGTTTACCTTTCGATAAAGAAATCCAAATCAATAATTTAACAAAGACTTCATAAAAAAACAAGGAAATACTACGAAGGCGCAATTTAAGAGATGTTTGTTTGGATTAAGCTAGTTCTCTTGATGACAGCTTAAATGCTTTATTTGTTTCAGTATTCGAACTATTCACTCCCAAGACAAATCCAAAATGATAGATACATGTATTTGAAAAAAGTTACAAAAACAAAAAGCAGCAGAAGGAGGTACATGTACTGCTCAATAGCTTTCATTTGAACGCTCGCACATTGGGGTTTGATTTATCGACTTCAAAGTTAACATCTTGGTAAAAGTACCGCACGGTAGCTTTCATTTGAATGGTCACACAACAGACAAGAGTTCCATCTACAGACTTGAAAGTTAGATTCAACTTGTAGACTAACAGAACTAGTACCATCTGAAAGTGTTGCTCACTGGCTTTGATATGAAAGTTTCACCCACAAAACTGATAAGTCATCTCGAACATCATGTCATAAAAGCACCCCACAAAAGTTCAGTCCAACTTCCTTAATACAAACGCAAACGGGCAGAGTTGAAGTTCCTTATTATAGAGATTATAGAATAACATGGGAAATTTCGGAGTTTTGATTGGTTTAAACAGGTGTGAACTCAGGTTTCTACGTTTTAAGTAGAACATATTATGGGGCATGTGTATGTGTGATTATTATACATTGTAGTTACCATCTGTCTTCTCATTGGCTAAAAGCCTACTGTTAATTCTGGGGAACAGCGCAACCTACAGATTATTCACTAATCTGTACCTACAGATTAGTGAATAATCTGTAGGTTGCGCGCGCAATGCATGATTTCCAAGGGTAATCATGTCAACTTCGCGCGATTCGTGTTGCTTGCCGTCAGTGAAGAAGCAGAAACATGACTTCCAAGTTTTTGCGTTCGTTCAATGTATAATAAAACAATTATTAGATTCGGTTTTTGTGATATCCAGAATAATCAAGGTCTCGGTAAGGGTTATCAGCCTCAGCCTTCGGCTTCGGCTGATAACTCTTACCTCGACCTTGATTATTCTGGATATCACAAAAACCTCATCCAATAATTGTTTATAATTAGGTTACATCGAACTAAAATTATGGTAATTTTTGTTTTTGTTACTTGAGCAAAAATGACAATCCAAAGGTGTAGCTTCTTGACTTTAAATGTCAGAGGCTTAAAAAATCGTATTAAAAGAAAATCAATTTTTAGTTATTTGAAAGACCAAAATTGTAATTTTTATCTGCTGCAAGAAACGTTCTCTGAACCAAAAGATGAAGCTACATGGAGAAGTGAATGGGGAGGTGACGTTTTCTTTTCTCATGGGACAAATCACAGTAAAGGAGTTTGTATTCTCGTGAACCCTTTGGTTGCCACGACGGTAGAAAACACTTATAAAGATATCGACGGTCGAATTATTGCAATTGATGTAGTTTGCAATGAAGTGAGTCTTTCTATCTGTAATGTGTACGCTCCGACTAGCCCTCAACTGCAAGGGAAATTTCTGCAGATTTTGAATGAGTTCTTGACCTCAAATTTAAATATCACGCAGCTCATTGTAGGTGGAGACTGGAATGTCACCTTAGAGACTATTGATAAAAGAGGCGGCACTCTGTGGAAACAAACGGCTTATCGGAACAGTGTTGTCTCAATGATGTACAGTCTGGACTTGATCGATATATTTCGAAAACTGAAACCAAATACCAAAAGCTACTCGTATGAATCCAAATTTTTAAAAGTTAAATCGAGAATTGATTATTTTCTAATAGCAAAAAATCTCACTAATCTCGTCCAAAATGTTGGCACGAAGACTGCAATCACTCCAGATCATAAAGCGATTAAACTTTGTCTGAAACCTTTTAAGTCAACAAGGGGCCCGGGACTATGGAAGTTCAATAACTCACTTTTAAAGGACGCGGAATATCTAAGCCTTATTTCTGATAAATATCCAATTATCCGTGAGAAATATACTGATATTGCTGACAAAAGACTAAAATGGGAGATGATCAAAATGGAGCTAAGAGGTGTCACAATTTCGTTTGCTAAATACAAAGCAAAAAAATTTCATAAGCAAGAATTGGACCTTCAAAAACGACTTGACGACGTCGATAATTTTATTAATAATTGCGTCGATAATCAACACATTGAAGAAAAGTTGAAAGAGTTCGACAGATTGAAAAACGAATTGAACCGCCTGTATGAAACCAAGGCACGAGGCGCAATACTACGATCCAAAGTGAAATGGGTGGAGTTTGGAGAGAAACCGAACAAGTATTTCTTCAATATGGAGAAGAAAAATTACAATAAAAAGGTTATCACAGAGTTTAAGCAGCCGGATGGGAAAATAACAGTAAACGATCACGAAATAATGAGTGACATTGAAACCTTTTACAAAAACTTATATACCTCAAATATTGAAACCAATAGTGACACTTTTGATGGCTTCGTCCATAATCTAAATTTCGCGAAATTATCAAATGAGGAGAAGATGAGTCTTGAGGGGGAAATAACTAGGGAAGAGTGTAAAAACATCTTAAAAACCTTCCAAAATGGTAAATCACCAGGGGAGGATGGTTACACAGCTGAATTCTATAAGCAGTTTTTTAGTTTTCTAGGTCAAGACCTGACCGATAGTTTGAATGCAGCTTTTGAATTTGGTGAAATGTCGGTGTCACAGCGAAGAGGAGTCATCACTCTCCTGCCAAAAAAAGACTCTGATGAGTTACTTCTGTCGAACTGGCGTCCAATAACGCTATTAAACGTTGATTACAAGATCGCATCAAAAACCATTGCTAAAAGGATTGAACGCGTTCTACCATACCTTATTCATCCTGATCAGACCGGTTTTATGAAAGGTAGATACATAGGGCAAAACATCCGGCAAACGGAATTACAAAAAATTCCGGGGATACTGCTACTCTTAGACTTTCAAAAAGCTTTTGACACTTTGGAGTGGTCTTTTATACAAAAAAACCTTAACTTGTTAAACTTTGGAGACGGCGTAAAAAGATGGATTTCTACTTTTTATAATAACTCCGAGAGTAGTGTAATGAACAATGGTTTTTGTACAAATAACTTTAAGTTGTCGAGGGGTGTACGGCAAGGCTGTCCCTTATCTCCTTATCTCTTTATTTTAGCGGCGGAGGTTTTAGCTACTAAGATCCGACAAGAGAAATCTATCAAAGGTATAAACATCTTCGGAAATGAGTTTAAAATAAGCCAATTCGCCGATGATACATCAGCTCTCTGTGATAGCCTTTCGTCTGTTAAAAATTTGATTGAAATAGTCCACGAATTCGGAAAATCTTCAGGTTTGAAATTAAATACTTCAAAAACGAAAGCAATTTGGTTAGGCTCATGGCGCGATCGAGAAGACGAACCTTTCAACCTAAAATGGACAAAAAAGCCCGTTAGAACCCTCGGAATCTTTGTCTCTTATGATGAAAATGGTAATAAAGAACGTAATTTCACGCTTAAAGTCCGGAACTTAAACACCAGTTTGGACATCTGGAGATCAAGATACCTAAGCTTATTTGGAAGAGTCCTGATAATCAAAAGCCTCGGTATTCCTCACCTAGTTTATTCTTCATCAATGCTCGAAACTCCTTCAGAAACTATCTCCTCAGTTACGACCTCCTTGTTCGATTTTATCTGGCGTAAAAAACCTGACAAAATTAAAAGGCAAGTTATGTATCAAGACTTCATTGATGGAGGACTGAGGGTACCAAACATGGAAGTTATGGCTAAATCACTTAAACTTGCCTGGATTTCAAGATTTCTTACAGTTGATATGTTGTCGAGAAAAGAAAATTGGAAAGCAATCCCAGAGTACTTCCTAAGAAAATATGGTGGCTTAAACTTTCTGCTTCGTTGCAATTATGATAAAAAATTTATAAATCAGGCTGATATACCCGTTTTTTATAAACAATTATTGCTCTATTTTTTAGAACTCAAAAACCTGTATGGTTACTGTAATGGTCAAGAATTGATCCTGTTTAACAACAAAGAGATCCGTATTGAAAACAAAATCATATTCCTGAAATCCTGGTTTGAAAACGAAATACTGACTATTCAAGACATCCTCAATGAGAATGGAAAGTTTCTGCCTTTCAAAGAATTTAAACAAATCTACAACGTAAACTGCAACTTCTTAAATTACTATCAAGTCATTAATGCAATTCCGAAACATTTATTAGAAAAGGCCAGAAATACCCAATTAAATAAGAACCACTTTCTGAACCATGGTTCTAACTTTCAATTGTCCCCTTCAATATCGATCGATCTAATGAAAATGAAAAATAAAGATTACTACTGGCTTTTCATGAAAAAAAGTATTTCAAAGATAACTGCTACCAGTAAATGGGAGCGAGAACTTTCATTAAACGATATTCATTGGAAAGACCACTTCAAACAGCTCAAATGTATATGTAAAGAGAACAAACTTAAAGAATTTTATTTTAATCTTGTGCATAGGATACTTGTTTCCAAGAAAGAACTTCACCTGTATGGTATAACAGATAACCCAGATTGTACTTTTTGCGGTCAGCCTGATTCGATGAGCCATACTTTCATCGAGTGCCCCAATTCTAAACAATTTTTCAATGAAGTGCTGCAATACTTCAATCAAGTTAACGTCACCTCCTTCTCGCTAAGTGTCGAAGAACTACTATTTGGAAAATCGGCAGATAATGGGCAGCCTCTTTACAAGAAATTAAATTACTCTATGCTTTTTGCTAAATACTATCTGTACCACCAGAAACTAAATCAAATGAACCCTGACCTTAATGAATTTGTAAACAGACTTAATGTTAAATACTGTATAGAGAAATTCATGTAAATATGCTTTATGTTAATTATAGCCCAAGTAAATCTTTCAAGTCGTTATTTATAATATATATTTATAGTATTTATATTTATACCACTCATATTTACATTATTTATATTAACTGATTCGATGTTTTTATTTATTTACTTATTTATTTTATTTTATTTATTTTTTCTTTTCTTCCTTAAACTTGTAAGTGTATTTAAATAAACCAAAAAAATCTTCTTGTAAAAAAAAAAAAAAAAAAAAAAAATATTATGGGGCTGTCTGAAAGGAGAGATCCGGTTGGACAAGAAATTTGCTACTCAAAGTGACCTTCATTCTGGAGTTCTGTCAACAATACCAAACGTTTGTCTCAGTGAGTGAACGATTTAGATGCATCCTGATTGTGTTAACTTTGTATTTCAAGTAAGTCGCTTCCCAGAAAAACCCTAATAATCACCAGGGCAATATTTACTTAATAAGCTTTATTTTTACAGCTTTCAAAATATATTTATTCGTCAGGGTTAATACTCTACATGTGTCAGTATTACTCCATGTGTGTAGACATTTTATTAAATTGTACTAAAATCTTGCATAGAAACTAAATTTTAGAACAACAAAACCAAGAAAACAAATCCCGCAATTTGCTCGCTCGTGTCAACTGACCTCCGCTCCTTATTAAATAAACTACAGTGTACTAAGTTAGACAAAAAACATAGGAATTCTCTGAAATATAAATTATGGTAAAGATGAAGAGTCTTTCATGCAAGATTTTAGCAGTCCAGATTCTGGTTTCTAAATACTGGATTCATGTAAATGTAGTGGCTATTCAAACTAAAGGATTTTTATGAAGAAAACATTCTAGATTGTATCTCCCAAAATTGGTTCCAGATTCTAAATTCTAAATATGGAAGATTTGACATTTGTTACCATGTCAACTTCAATTTGTAGTAATTTTTTAATTGTATTTATGACAGAGTTACAACTACATGCTCTATTAAACAAAGTTGAAACACTATCATTTCTAAGTAAATGTCATTACAAAATTAAAATTACTGGAACTGTAAATTACAAACCTATTGTACAATATCATGTTTTATCAACCTGCTGTACCTTATATTGTTTTAGCGAACTGGCAAGCGATATTCATTTCCACAATACTTATTACATACATGTATACAGCTGTAGTACATGTACTTTAATTTCTAATGAGAACTTTCTACATGTATTCTTCTAACCTTATTCATATACGATGCACAACTTTAGAATTCTTTATTCTGTAATACAGTTCATTCACTTCTCAGTTCCTTCAAAGCACCATCATCACATCACCATCATGTCAATACTTTGCTAGTTTCCTAATAGCATACATGGAAACCACAGCAATGCATCTACATGTACATCTAGCACTTGTCTAAAAAATTCTGACTATCTAAAAAAAAAATGCTTGGGAAATATCAAAAAACACTACATGTACATTTATAATTCATGTCTCATTTGACACACTTTTGATAATACCGATGCTCTGTTATGATAAAAATACAATTTCCTTGTACATGCAAGGAGTTTCAATTAAGGAATTAATTAAAACTTAATTTATTGTTATTATTATTATTATAATTCTACTATTTTATCTCAGATGTTTTGAATTACAGTCACTGTGTTTCCTACCATGGAAGATCAAGATTTCCTTGTCCCCATTTTGCTGTTCAATTCAACAGTGAAATACCTAGCATTGACAATGGAATCAGGCAAAATCTTCTTGAATTCCACAAGGAATAGATCTGGCAAATTATAATTCTCACATCGCTGTAGAATATCTGGGAGGCTCTAGCGTGAAATACTCAGGTGCTTGAACCACTGGATGTAAAAGTTTTTTGTGCTCAGCTCCACGGATGTTGAGTTTGTTCACGGAGTAATAGTGAATCATTTCTGGCACTGTATCAAATGGTTTGCTAAATTGTCCCAAGATATATTTGTTGCCCTTTGACACAATTTTCAAATGCATGAAGGTGTTGTTATTTCTGAGAATAGGAAACAAAAAACACAAATAACATTAAAAACAAAATTGATTTAAATGTAAAGTACATGTAGAGCATGAATACATAATTATCACAGAGCATAAAGCATTCAAATTTTGCAGTGCAACCTTTTTATATCAATATACATGTAAATAGACCATTTCCGAGTTACCTAAAGCTTCTCTTTCAAAGCGAGGCCTGATGCACAACTGAGTTTAATTTGCATGTGAATGAAATCTCATTTTCATATGAAAGGACGAGCAAAAAGACTCGCTTTGAGAAAGAGGCTAAAGGTAATTCGGAAATGGCCTATTCAATTATGTTTGAATAATTATTAATATAAAGATTTAGCCAAGCCTAAAAGCAGAGCTCCTGTGCCAGGATGTTCACTGATGCTCGATTAAGCTAACCCAGGATAAGCGGGAATTTTGATTTACTTTTGTAACTTTACAGTGAGGTTTTCTGCTTACATGTATGTTGTTTGGCCTTCTGTTTTGAGTTTGAATAATCTCAAGGTCTTCAATACACAAAACAAAAGCAGTGAAAAACATTTGTGTACAAGAAAAATTTATATTTCGGTTGACTTTTATAATCCAGGGGTTAGCATTAGCCGGCTTCCAAACAACCCGGCCCTGTTTACAACAGGTTAACCTATATGAGCCCACAGTCCAATTGGAAACCAGCACTTGGTCAGCAGTGAACTTAAAAAACATGTGATCTTGATGAGCTGTAAACTTGAGCCCGCAATTTGATACTGGTCAGTGGATACCTTGTTTTGACAGGTGTCAATTGGTCGTAAAATGGATGTCCAATATCAAAGAAGGATGCTATAAACCAAGGGTGCATGTCAACCTATTAGCTGGGGTATGGCCGCCATCTTCCGTGACTCCATTGTTGTTAAGCCTACGCGCCCACAAGCAATACAGCTACGTGTAGCCATGATAACCATAGGAAAATAAATTCATGGGTTTCCTCTTCTTTCCTATTTGGGTATGGGGCTGTGCTAAAAACAAAGCATGCATAGTGACATCAATTAAAGAAAAATCATTTTACCTTACAGACAGAGAGAAGTCATTTTGACTACTCTCGCTGTTTCGCAATAAGAAGCTGCAGTCCACAGCTGTCTGTAAAAGTCTCTCTGCTTCCTGTCTCTTCAGAGGCCCATGATACCAGCTGTATTTAAAAGATCAAGACAGTAAATATTTCCTGTAAGCAGCCTGAAAAATCTGTCTGTGAAGTCGCACAAGTCCAATTGGTAATTGAAACAACTACATGTACATGTACATGTAACAGTTACATGTTACAAGACTATGAAATGCCCCCTGGTTTGTACAGTATTCTTGTGACGATCAAGCAGAGAAAAGTGCACTCCTGTGAAGTCATTGGTCTAAGCAAAACAGGGAAGCTTTCTACATGTACAGGCAGACTTACTAAAACAGGACACAATTCATATATTACATGTAGCAAGTAACATAACCCAAAGAACACCACCTAATTTACTGTGCATCTTTTCCATACTGGCCCGCTTGGGGGGGGGGGGGGGGGGGTTTAAGCCTGCGATAGACTAGCATGTTATTCAGGGGGACGTGGAAATTCTAATAAAGTAGTTTAATCAGGGGTGTCATTAAGGGCCAGTGGCATGGTAGTCAGCCATCATTACATGTAGCTGGCTACTTTTATCTCATTGTATCACTACTGTTGATGAAAAGTCCTACTACACAGTTACTAAAATATCATTGAACAAAGTTGTTATTAAGCACTTTTTTTCACAGTTGCTAGCAGTGTTTACATAACAAGTACTTAAACAGGTTTAGACCAGTGAATCGATTTACAGTGCAACATAAAAAAATATAATAGTTTAAGCAATGTTTGTATGAACACCGTGGAACACCTAGGACATTTGGACTGAACAGTTTCCATTCTTATGCATAATCAACCAATTGAAAACAACATGGTGTCTGCACTAAAGAGGCAGGAATTGCCTGGACTCTAGATTTCAAAATTTTATGGGGGCTGCTTCCTTAGGAGCTGGTGTACACTGCTGAATTGCATTTGTAACCCAATACATGTATATTGTAAG
>OZ026597.1:4744393-4774393 GCA_964020085.1 Micromussa lordhowensis
CATTCAAAATCATTTCAACGTTAATGGGCATAAACTTCACATACTTTTACAGTCCTTCCTGTAAATTAAAATCACTGTTAAAAGCTTGAAATCTGGTGATACATGCCACAAAAATATTGGACACTGACAAATTTAGTATTTTGAGATTTTACATGACTGTAAGACTTTCATCATCTTGTGAAATAACCATGACTTAAGTGTACTGAGTCTATTGTAATCAATGGACAACAAAAATATTCATATTTTCATTGAGTTGTTAGGTTTACGATGTCCAATCAGTTGTAATTTGCACATGGCTCTGAAGTTAATCTTTCCCAAACATGATTTCCAAACCCTACTTCATGGAGACAAGATGTCAAAATGTCTATTTGATACACATGTACAAATTGTTTATTTTAACATGTACTTCACTCAAGTCGGGTTACATTTCTAAAGGGGTACATGTAGATGCTTGGGACATAAACATTCCCACACAGGCACATTTTTCAAAAGTGATTACAATTTATTATGTTCTATTCCACATGATTTGCCAGAATTATCAAGAGATTTCTATCTCTGACAAGGAAATGAAAAGAGCCCTTGGGGAAAAATTAGCTGCTAATACTCTAATGACAAAGAGATCTTTATCATGTTTACATCAACTGGATTTTAAATTCAAATTTGAAGAAACATGTTTTGTTCAGACCAAATGAAGCTTTAAAAAAACCAGATAACAAAACAACATTACTGTAGTTAGAAAATAGACAGTTTGTTACAATTAATGAAGTATTACAAAGGAACCAAAGACCTATTTCAGAAAGCTCTGCTCTTCTGCAAATTGTAATAATTATTATTATTACAATTTGCATCTAGTCACATGTGTACAATCATGTACATACATGGCACTATATGTTTAAAAACATGAAATAATTAAAAGAAATTTACACATAAACATTGCCAAATTAAAATTCATTTCACAAATAAAGAAACCTCCACTGTGCTCTGTTCTGTTGTAAAGCACGCAGGAAGCAGTAAAGCATGAAAGAAGTGTAGGGAAAACATGAGACATGGTTGAGTGTTTCTCCCTACTTCTTGAGTGCTCTGCCGTTTCCTATACTGCAAGTGCTTTACAACAGAACAGAGCACAGTCAAGGTTTCTTTATTTGTTTTATGATAAAGAATCCATTGGTTTCCCAACGCATTGGGCTGAATATTCAAACCAAACTTTATTTTCCAAATGAGTAAAAGTGGTGTCAGCATGCATCTGTTCTCTGATAAAGCATGCTAAAATAAGCCAATCACAATCCTTGTTAGAATTGTTCAAATAATTTCATTGGCTAACGAGACAACAGCTGTCAATCACAAACTGAACTTGACTGAGCTAACCTTTCAATTTTGAGTAGCTTTCGAGAGAAGAATGATCCCTTCAGAGTTTGCTTTTTTAGTTTAATTTCTTATACAAGGATCTAAAGGTTTCTAGTCCAAAGGAATCCAGCTGCAGTGTGGCTCATGAAAATGTGCATGTTTCAGTGGAAAATTACGAAACAACAAGTGCAAAGCTTGTGGATGAAAATGCGAAATGCTGGGTTGTATTCGAAAGGAGCTACAGTTATTTACAGCTTTGAGCTGCTTGTAGTCAGATTGCCCGAACTAGCGTCAAAAGTTGGAAAGACTAGACTGCTCCTACTGGTTAGAAGTAGACTACTCCAAGTACAGGAGAGAATATCAGAGCAAGCTTTCAACTAATCACTCATCGGGTGATTGAGGTTCACTTCGCTGAGATGGCCAGAGATGACCAGAGATTGCTTGTAAGCAAACAAGCGTTACTACACTGCATGTAAGTGTTGTTTGAGCATTTTTACAAAAATAAAGCTTCTCGTCATATAAAACAGAGATACCTCAATTAGTGTTTTCTGTCATTGTTTTACTTCTTACATATAATTTCTGGCCTTGTAACAAATATGATGTCTTTTATCGAAGCATTTCCTAGGTTGAGAATTTGTTTATTTCGCTATGCGATTAGTCGGAATCTAGCAAAACTACATACAGTGTAGTTCTAACATCACTTTTGTTAACAATGGTACATGTACATGTATCTGTGCAGCCATATTTCAATAGCTCATTTCCAATGTTGCATTTGTCCGAGTCACAAGGGATGTTAGAATTTGGGTCAAATTTCTCAAAATTCCAAAGCAAAAATTTGAAAGCCAACTCACTGGCATCAACCTGTGCATCTATTGTCTGATAAAGCACGCTGTTTCAGCCAATCAGAGTGCATGTTATATGAAAGTGTTATTATAATAATGAATAAATTACTTCTTTCAATTCAAATGATGGGTTTTCCTTGAATTTTTTAAAAGAAGTACTGGTACTATAGGCTATACAGTCATGAATTTACATGTAGTAAATTTATAGTACCCACATGTACAGTGTACATGTATGTATACATTATGTACATACATGTAGCAAGAATTATGTTTGAAATGAAATCTGAAACATGTCTAAAAGAGCTTGCACAAGTTTGCAATTTTTAACAGCTACATTGTAACTTTATACAGAATGCACCCACAATTACAGTATTCTAAAATAATTGATCAATAAACTTGTTTTGGGGTTGATTTCAATAATAACATAAAACTAAATACTTTGCAAAACCACAATACACTAGTTTCTGCATATACAATTCTACAGTAATTTCTTCCAAGTTGAATACCAATAAAATTTAGGAAATAGAATTCCAGGCAAAATATAAAAATTTGATACAAAAATTATTGATTATACGTTTTTTAATTTTACATGCAAGAGTTGTACCAATATTTTTAAGTTACCAAGCTACTATAGCTCTTTCAAAGCCAGTTTGTAACTTCTTGGATGAGATTGTTCAATGTGATAAATGTATTGTATTTTCACCAGAGAAAGCTCAACAAATCTACATGTACTGTTTTCAGCCATTTTTTGAACAAACCTTTCATTTCCTGTGGAAAAAAATTAAGTGAAGCAACACTTGTAGCAGTTTCTCCATATAAGGTCAAATTCAGGTTTAGTCGCTTATAACTACATGTAAGTTTCAGTGAACCAATCAGAAAGCCAGAAATGTACAAACATATACAAAATTATGAGTACATTTCACCACAACTAAAAAAAAATGCATATTTGTTTCCTTGTTTCTAGTCACATACCTATTTAAATGATGTTTCTGAAGACTTTTCTGTTAAATTTCCCAGATATCATATTTAACTCTTTCTAAACCTTTATTATGTGACTGAGAAAATCTCTTTATTGCGACTGGCTGAAATCGAGAGCAGGCCAATATATCATAAATTCTTAATTTGCTCTGCAGTGCAAATTAATGCGCATGCCCCTTGGCAATCTTCTCGGATAATAAATGAGTAATCGTATGAAAGCTCAAGCAATTAAGGATTTTACACCACTCATGATACTAGAAAATTATTTCAAATTGCACTCGCCAAAGGCTCATGCTATTTTGAGAGTAAATCTTTAATAAATTGTACTCACATTCAATACAGTTACCTATACTTATCACAGTTATTTCATTGGCAGGGGAAGCCATTCTTATCTTTGTTTGTGACATAATTATACGTGTAAAATTCTTGAGATTTCTTAAATGTTAAACATTTCAGTGAAAATAATCCTCATTTGGAATACAAAATATTGAAGTACTGTAGAAAACTAAACATATGTTTTCAAATAATTAGATAATAATTTGTAGTTTAATTTATGTTTGGAATGAAATTTTTGTTTTTTTTGTTTTCTTTTGTCCAAGCCTCACCGGTTATCATCATTTAAGGCAAAGGAAGATCAAAATGGTGTGCAAAATTCTAACCAAAACAAATTTAAGCTTGACTTAAACCACAACTTAAACATCAAAATGTAAGTTACAGCTTGTCTGTAAAATGAAAGATCGAATTTTCTGCATGACCCATGAAACAGTTAGATCCAAGTCACTTTAAAATTTCATAATTGATATACAGTTGTACCTCTGTCTACGATCTGAGGTCAACTTGTATCACAGTCTTGGATGAAGATGCCACAATACACACAGCATGTTCAGTAAACCGTGATCAAGATTTCGCAAGTAGCTTTACGTATGCACGAGTGGTGTAGGGTCAATAGTAATTTTTGAGAAACCATATACATGTAAGCTTGTAGTTTACAACTAATCTTAAAGAATATCTTTTTTATGATTCATGAGGTGGCTGAGGAAGTGGACACAGACTACGAGTGTCTCATAATTAAAATGATACCAGAAAGAACAACTTCACCGCAAGACACAAGGGCAAATATAAAACTGCAATTAACAAAATGAACACCATACCTTTATGCCAAGTCTTTGCGATGCAATAGGACCTTTTCCAGACTTTAAATGCTCAGCGCTTTGAGGCCTCTGCGATCTCGCTTTAGGTACAGGAGGTTTATTCATTTGGTCAAAAGTGACGGGCACCGAAGCCCTTTTTGCGGCGTCATGAACACGCCGATTCGCTGGCGAATGATTCGGTCTCGGAGGTGGATAACTCGGCATTTGAACTGGAGTTGAGTTTGGCGACGATGTAGGATGCACAGTTTGCGGGTCTAAATAGCTTTCGTCTTCTTCAGAACATTCACTAGAGCTCCTGTTCTCGTCGTAATCCCTTCTTGGCGGCCTTGGAGCTTTGTTTCCTCCAATTTTAAACAGTTTTCCAATATTAGACATGGCTTACTTGAAGTCCGCGGATCATAATGGCTGATATAAGGATATGACGACACAAGCTCGAAAGCTCCCTTCTAAGCACGTGACTTGTACAATAACTTCCGGCTAATCGCCTGTAATGAAATCGCTATAAAAGTATTCAATTAAATTTTAATAGAGTGTTGCAAAAAAAAAATTACCTTTAAAAAGACCACGAAACAGCATCATTTGATTTGGGACGCGCAGATAAGATCGTCAAAATTGTAGCGATTTTAATGAGCAATTTCACACATTCGCCTGTTTTCCCTGAATCAAGAACCTAATCATCCCGGAAGTTATGTTTCTTCGAAATAAAGGAAATCGCAGTGTACTAATCTAATGAAACAATCTAAAGGCCCTTTCATGCTATGAAATGCCGGGACCAAAAACGCAAGCAACAGTACATAAAATAAATTCACGACAAACAACATTCTATCGACAGTTTTCTTTCAATTTCCGTTTAATAAACGGGAACCTCTCTCTTAGTTCCTTGCCCCCAGGTGGGGGATAGGGCCGGAAAACGGGAACCTAGCCACTTACAAGTCTCACCAGTAAGCGACATTCACTTTCCTTTCCTAAAAATAAATTTCAAAGAACAAACAAACTAAACACAGCTGTCAAGATTTGCACGTGCGAGTCACCACTGTTTGTGTTGTATCTGTCTCCAGGGACACTGTTTCTTATTGACTTGTTGGTAGCCAATCATAATTTAAGTTTCAACTTCCCTTCAGATAGGCTTACACTTGCCCTCGATTTTAGCATTTCGCTGAGAAGATAAACAAGGTCATCCCAAGCGTGCACATGGCAAGGACATGGACCGAACTTTGTAGCTGTGTGGAAACAGATAGATGAGTACAGCTAATTAACCATCTCAGGGAAGCGTGAGTCACGCAATTTAGAACAGCCGCGTGACACGAGCTTCGTACTAGCCTCGCGTTGGCTTGTTCAGTCACAGACTTAGAAATTTAAACACTCAACAGAAATGCCTCTTCTCGGGGTTTTCTTTCGTTTGAAGAAGCAAGAGAGAACTGACAACATAAGAATGGGAAACGGACTTCCCGTGAAAATTGCACGGCCCCACCCCCGGAAAAACCAGGAAAGCAATCATCGCAACTAGCGCTGTTCCTTGTGGTTATAAAAAAATAACATCGCTGAAGCCCACCCACACCCATTTTCTTGAGACAGGGACAAAATTCGGACCGGATGAACTCAGATTGCTGATTGAAATAAGAATGGCAACTATCCAAAAGCGAGGGATAAACAGCAGTTGCTAGTCCTACTTAAATCGGCGATCCCAGTTGATCCCGTCCGAGTTTTGTACCTGCCCACTTCCTTGGCCTCGTAGACATAATTATATCGAAACAAAAAGAACCGCAAACTACGTAGGTGCCCGGTAAGGGGGGAGGGGGCAGACTTTCATATGAAAAAGTCGGATGCTCGTCGGAAAATTTGAATAAGACCTCTAAAGGAGACCCAATCTGGGTGTGGCTCGAACTTTATTTGACTCCTAAATTATAACAGATAACAATTAAAAAGAGTCGGTTCGATTACCAACCGCTATAACAGAGACAAGCCCGCGCTAGTGGACCGGACACGTTATCAGGACGACGTTGTCTCTCTTTATTACGTTTAATCTCATGCAACCAGGCAAGGAAAGCTCAATTGTTTATAGCAAAATTTTGTGTTACATGCTGCCGGTACAGCTTGAATGAGAGGAGAGGTCGGAGATTGATCCTAAACACGGAAATGAGAGCGTTTCTTTTATTATTGTTTCCTCATGTGCACAAATACAGCCAAAAATGGTGGCGTTCCTTATCAACACCCTAAGTGAGACAGGAATCCTTGATTTATACCCCTAAGCGAGACGACGAGGATCTCCGACATAATTATGGGGGCCCCTCTCGGGCATAGGCGGTCAACAAACGCAACGAGACGATTCGGAATGGTATTAAAGAGAGTTTCAAAGGACCCGAAGGTTATTGCTAAAGCCAAAGAATCGTAGGCCTTGCTTGCTGCGTACAATGTTTTATCCCATTTCACTTTATGAACGAACTTATTTTACTGAGTTCTATGAATGACGCAGATGGGAAATATGAGGCGCCAAAGTGGACAAAAATGCTGTTTAGCAATTTTTCTTTGCAATTACACAAATATGTTCTAAACTCAAGATTTTTGTCCTCAGTTTACATATTAAGTGCTAACTAAGTGAAATATTTATGCTCTTTTTCGCATTTATTTTCTAAACTCTACAGTTGCATTCTAATTGCAAAGAAAATGCGTTACAAGTACAGAAAAATGGATTCTAATTGAAATGTGTTTTAGATGTTGTAATTGTTCTTATTACATTCTATTTTAAAAAATGAAGTATTCTAATAATGTTCTTTTCATGCCAAGTTTGAAAAAAACTCGGCTCAAAAGAGAAAAAAGTTGCCCTCTTCGCAGTCTGAAAATACATTGTAATTGCAAAAAAATACGTTCTAATTAGTATGCAACTTTTCTCTGTGAAGTTTTTCATGCTGAGTGCAAAAACATATCTTAATTAACATGCAAATTTATGCTGCAAATAGCTCGGCTGGCCAAAAGCATCGTGGGCGTTGCAGGTCAATTTCGCGGCAAATGTTCGCCATTTTCGCTACAGCTTTCGCTACTGCTGTATTCCTTATGTCGATTGATTAATGGCGAGAAACGGGAACTTAACGTCCGATCTGCGGGAAGCTATTAGCAAAATCAGTGAAGTTGGTCGACTGCTGGCTCCGCTGACTTCAAATACGTTTGAAGAATTATCAACATCGAGCCATGAAGTTCCACACGTAAACAGACCGACCGTAAACAATGTTAATTAGAAACGTGTTTTAATAAGCACGGAAAAATTCAACTGAGAATAATTTGCATACTAATTAGAACGTATTTTTTTCAATTACAATGTATTTTCTGACTGACAACAGGATAACTTTTCATGCTTGTGAGCCGAGTTTTTTTCAAACTTGGCATGAAAAGAACATTATTAGAATACTTTATTTTTTAAAATAGAATGTAATAAGAACAATTACAACATCTAAAACACATTTCAATTAGAATCCATTTTTCTGTACTTGTAACGCATTTTCTTTGCAATTAGAATGCAACTGTAGAGTTTAGAAAATAAATGCGAAAAAGAGCATAAATATTTCACTTAGTTAGCACTTAATATGTAAACTGAGGACAAAAATCTTGAGTTTAGAACATATTTGTGTAATTGCAAAGAAAAATTGCTAAACAGCATTTTTGTCCACTTTGGCGCCTCATAGGTAACAAGCTGTGTACAAAAAAGGGGGTGTTTTAATTCTTATATAATTCTTACAATCCGCTCTCCAAGCAAAAACTATAGCAAAAATATATACGTGGATGACCCCACAGCTCTCATTTCACTCTTTACCACACGAGAGAACGTCACGTTGTCATGGTAACCTCTCCTCGTGTAACCTACAGAAATCGACCCACCATGCCGCTAAACCTCGTTTTCAAGAAAAGAAGAGAGACGACCCTGGGAACGAGGTTGCATGGCGCTATTTTCTTGTTGGAATGGGAAATTCAGTAGTATGA
The DNA here is from genome assembly GCA_964020085.1 of Micromussa lordhowensis. Taxonomy (NCBI): domain Eukaryota; kingdom Metazoa; phylum Cnidaria; class Anthozoa; order Scleractinia; family Lobophylliidae; genus Micromussa; species Micromussa lordhowensis. Next base: position 4,752,681 of record OZ026597.1, read on the forward strand.
AGGACGAATTTATTGGCTAACAACTCATCAGACAATGTTTCATCTGCATTTAAACAGTAGAAGGGAGCACAAGAAAGGTGAGAGTATGATGTTGTCAATCTGAGAGGTCCAGGCCTCCAACAGAGACCCAGCGGTTACTACGACGGAGATTGGTAACCACCGCTCTCTTGGTAACAGCAGAATATCTGGGAAAAAAATTAGAAGAACATATTTGAATTTTGAAAGTTTGAGAGAAATAATACACTAAGGCCCGTCTACTTTAAACGTACTAAAATATTTCCCTGGACATCTGCTCCGAAAACAATGGGGTGTGCATAAAATCAGAGCGAGCGGCGATTAATTATTTCATGAGACGATTGACAATAAAAGTGCGTTTCACTTAAACAATAGAACTGTCTTAAAAGTCAGTTCCGAGAGTGCTTGTCGCAAGTCTTCGTTTCCTCCGCTTCCGCGTTTTTAATCGTTTTAGAGTGAATGATAGACAAAATTCAAACGAAGACGCAACAGTTTGGACAGGGTTAACATTTCTTAGCCAGCTAGGAAAGAATAGACTGCTCACAGCCCTCTATTTTCTCGTATTTTTATTCGATCGTTAAACGCGCGGATAGAACTGGACGCCAGCGCAAAACGGAAGACTTGACTGGGTAGGGGGTGGGGAACGCTCGCTTCAGTCGCTTTTTCTTTCGCGTGCGTAAATAGGAGAGGCTGTGAACAGTCTAAGGAAAGAACTGCACGGAAGGCAAAATAAAAGCGAAGCTCAGTATTATTGATTGCCGCAAGCTCTGCACTGAGTAGAAAAGCAAAGACGAACTAGCAAAAGACCTTCTAAACTACCCATTTCACGGTTAACACGGGTTTTTCAAAAGAAAACGAACCAGAGAAGACAAAGGCAAACCCAACGTTGAAACGATCTTGGCCCGCTCGGAATGAATGTGCAGAAAGCAAAATAGAAACGAAGTTTAACTATTTCCCTTGCGTCCTTTTGTTAGCAAAAAGCTACAAAAAACGCAAGCTTCGAACCAGCTTGTAAATGATAAGGAAACAAGCTAAAGAACTTCTCAGTGGCCTCTGATTTCTATACGTAACAAACGATGTTTCACCGTTGTAGTGTAAAGCCCACAGAAATACCAACTGTGATATGGTGCCAGCTAAAGTTCCCTCTACAGTCTTGGAGCTGCCTGTTAAAAATTAAATGTTTTTCAGTAAATTCATTAGAACGTGGTTTAATCACTTATCAATGAGCTTCCAGCAACGGTAACAAGGTCATTCTCTAAAGAGCCCACGGGTGAATTGTGTTGTTTTTCAGCAACTAGCGCTTCAGCCACAGAAGCCACGGTTGACTTTAACTCAAACGCAATTGTGTTTCTCACAGAGACTTTCACCAAAACAGACTAAAACTAGGTCCCCACTGACTGTTTGGACAACGTGACGAAATGCTGCGGGGGGGGGGGGGGGAAGGGGGGTGCCTATGCTGGACTAGCATCCCTTCCAGGGGAGAGAGACAATACTGTCAGTCATTTCGGTGTACCGAAAACGGAATATGCAAACACACAAACAAACAGCAGACCAACAAACAAGCAGGCGACTAACATTACCAAAATAACTTACGGATAAACAAACGTTCATTTCCAAGGAGGTTTTATTGCTATGGAAACTTACCGGGCCAGCGGTATCGCCCAATTTTCTTTCCTATGACTGAGGCCATTGTGTCCCCGATGCCGAGAGAAAGTATCCCAGAATACAGTGCAAGCTTGCAACCTAAGGCGGAAAACACAACGGCTTGAAAGCCGACCTTGACTCGACGATAAAACATCCCAATTTTCGAAAACGTTGGATCGCGCGCAGTCTAACACGTCCTTAAGGTTAACCACGCAATCTCACATCACTTATTATAAATCACGTTTTATATAATAACCAAATCAATGCACGCGCTATGATTGGTCAATCAGCTATGAGTTATTGTGCCGGTAAACCCATGGAAAAATCGCGCGTCTTCTGAATTATTATATAAAAGCAATAGACCACAAGTTTCTATGGGTTTTAGGCTGATAAACCACTTGGGATGTTGGTAGAACACTCGAAGAATTCGTAAACCACTCGCCTGCGGCTCGTGATTTACAAATTCTTCTCGTGTTCTACCAACATCCCGCGTGGTTTATCAGCCTATAACCCATAGAAACTTGTGGTCTATTGCTTAAATAACATAGGTTCTTCAAGCAAGTTAGAGATCATTAAAACCAAATTCACTGTCTCACAGATCTACACCATGAAAAGATCACGAGAGTCGTTTTCTACTCATCCCCCGCTGATCCCTGCTAATACATGATTGCTCAAACAGTACCCACCAGTGGCATCAGGCTTCATATAATCCACAGGATATATCCACAACGGCACCGCAAAACCCAGTAACAAATAAACGTGGGTCAAAATCAGGGGACCGGAATCCTTTTCATCTAAGAACACTTGGAGGGCCGAGTGAATTGGTTCACCAAAAGGTCCTATTCTGTACAATCGAATGTACTAAGACAAAAGGGAAAAATATATGATATGGCAAATTGTGGCATTGAGTTGTCTCAAGAGAAAATGATGGTTGGTTGTCTTATTGTATGGCTTGTGTTTGTAACTGATATAACGTGCGCTCTGATTTGCTAATTCTAGGGCATTATTCTGCCCACGGGAAGCCCACGGGCCGATTACAAAGCAAAAAGTCATATAACATTAACCTCGAACTTTCAGTCTCCCTTGCGGTATTATTGACCTCGCTATCGCTCGGAAAATAAGGGAAGGTGTCGGTCTGATATTTTCCCGTTAAGACCTCCCTCTCGGTTAATAAGTAGTTAATAGTTATTAAGTTAAAACCTACCTCAATAAACACGAAAGCCGCTACAGCAACGGAGGAAGCCAAGTGCGTCAAGTATGGCTCATAAATTATCCCGGGTATATAGACAGCGAGCGCTAACAGATGGAAAAATTTCCGAGTTATGGTGGATGAAGCCGTAGAAGTCGGCTTCCAGCTTTGCCACGCAACGAACCCAATGGCAACAAGAACGATACAAAACCAGTAGCGAACTAATGGCATCTGCAAGAAAAAAGGCAAGTTACTTCAAAACACACTACTTTAAAATGCATATAAAATTTTCCACCTGAAGATTTTCCCAGGTCTTGTGCATTTATAAATTGAATGCCGCTAGGGGAGAAGACAGCTTTCTTTTCCTGTAAATGCACGAACAACGATGGCGTGCAAAGCACACTGGTTGAGCTTGGCTTGTTGTAAGCTCTGTTTTCGCGCTTGTTTTTCTATTTTGCCTTATTTGGCCATTTCTTCATACACCGGCAGGGACATCCAGCCAATGACGATCCCAGGGTGTACTTCCTTATATGGGCTATTTAACAATTACTCTACAAGCGCGCGTTGGCTATGAGATGGTAGATAGCCAACAAGGCGCATAGTGCCGAGTTGGCTATAATCATCTCATATCCAACAAGGGCGAGTGGAATAATTGGTTTATTAAAAACGCCCCAAAAATAGAGCAAACTAAACAAAAACGCCTAAAAAAATCACGCGTACGCTTAGCATATTCGTAGAGCATGGTATAATGGCTCATAGCCCATGATGGCTAAGCCAATGAAAACTCTCGAATTGCATTATCCAATGATCCAGTTTTTAATAAATAGGTACTTTATGCGGCACCAAAGGGTATGGTTTTTCAGTTTTTCTGGGGGTACCGTTCCCAGGAGGGCGGTTTTCTCTCAAAGGCTTGAAAACGCTATTTTCGGCTATCTAGAGAGCCTGGGTAGTTTGAAAGGTGGATACCGCTATACACTGGATAAATCACTATTCAGTGGATAGCGGATTTGTTTTGTAAACACTTATATCCACTGGATAGTGATTTACCCATTGGATAGCATTGCCCATCTTTTGAACAACCAAGGCCAGTAGATTAATTTTACACTGTGCTATAAAATGTTTTTCAGTTCTGTCATTTTGGGGGAACTTGAGTCTTCTCGTATTAATAATAATTTATTTACTTAATATAGCACCTTTTAACATTAAAATGATCAAAAGCAAAAACCTTTATTCTCTATCTCTATCATCACAGGCATGCAACACGTGTAGAGAGCTGTATTACCTAGCTCTCTGCACGCATTGCAGGCCTTTGATGCCAAGAGTATAATTTTATTAAATAAAAGGCTATTTAAAGTCCATTTCCCAAAAACCTGAGCAACTGTTGCCTTTCTGAAAAGCATTACTGACCTTTTGTTTTTTTGGAAATGCCATTTCTATCAATCCGAAAACAACAGGCAACAATAATTTATTCTCTTCAGAAAATCAGAGGGGATTAAAGGCCTTCTGAACAGATACATGAAATTTACTGGAACGATCCGTTGGGTACCCCTGACACAGTGACTAGTCATTCAATTATAAAATTATTTCTGCCAAAAAATCAGTAAATAGGGCATTTCAGAATCTCATCACCTTCAAACAAACAGTACAAAATAGTGACATCTAGCAACTCTCTACTCTAGAAGCTCTGACTTCTTATTTATAACATGTTCGTCAACGCAGACCATTAAGTGTGGAGTTCCTCAAGGATCCATCCTAGGCCCTTTATTCTTCATATTATACATCAATGATCTTCCTAGAGCTTCTAAATTATCTGAACTTCTGCTTTTTGCTGACGATACTAGTATCTTTTTCTCACACTCTAATCCTAAATACTTAGAGAATGTGCTTAATAATGAGTTACTAAATATTGATGTTTGGTTAGGATGCAATAAGCTCTCGATTAATACCCAAAAGACTAATTATGTTATATTTAGCCCGATTCAGAGGAGAGTTAATCACAGTTTCTCTCTCTCGTTTGGAGGTCAGCCTTTAACCCAAAGTAGTGTAACCAAATTTCTTGGAGTGTATCTCGACGAACACCTTACATGGAAGCATCACATAAACTTTGTTTGTAAACAAATTGCTAAATCAATTGGTATTTTATCCAGAACGCGTTTCTACTTATCCTGTAAGACTAAACTCATGCTGTACTATACATTAATTTACCCATATATTACTTATTGTAACTCAACGTGGTCGTCCACTTACGTATCTAATTTAAACAGAATTTATTTATTACAAAAGCGGGCGGTGCAAGCTGTTACAAATTCAGAATATCGAGCACATACTGCTCCTCTTTTTACCAAACTGAAAATTTTAGATATCTTCCAAATCAATACCCTCGATATTGCAAAATTCATGTTCCGCTACCACAATAATCTACTGCCTCCACTTTTCCTCAATCTGTTTATGACAAACAGCCAAGTCCATAAATATGACACAAGAACAGCTGGTAATTATCGTGTGCATCCCTGTCGTACGAACATCAAAAAATTCACTATTCTTTACCAAGGACCTAGGGTCTGGAACTGTCTTCCTGCCTCTATTACCAATTTGTCTAACTTTCCTATGTTTAAAAGCAAAGTGCTAGAGTTTTTATTAAAATAGTTTCTGAGTTAGTTTCTGCCGCACTCCTTCGCAGCATTTATCTTGCTTAATATTGTGATGCCGAGGTGGCCTCTCCTATAAGCCTTGTGGTTTCTTGAGGTCTCCTCGCCTAACAACTTGCTGTATATTATTATTATTACTTAATTATTAAGGCAAATAAATGATGATGATGATGATGATTATAAAACATTAGTAAAATTACGGCAATTTTCTTTGCATAATAATATTATTTTTCTTACCCTTATATGTACATTGTCCAAATAATTCCACAACCACAGGAATGGATTGTTGCCACCCAGAATCATTACAGCCCAAGGCAACAGGAGCGCAAAGAATGAACAAAGTATAACAGCATAGAATGCCATGTATCCAGCTACTTTCTCCCAGTAGTCACTGAAGGAAAAAAAAAACAAGAAAAAGCTGAATACCCCGGTAATTGCTGTTTGCATCCTCCAAATCACTACCAAGAACTCTTTATAGGTGATCTGTGATACATGTTAAGTGCCACATAAAAATTATTCCATGAGCCCGACTTGGATACGAAGTGATAAAATAATCACTTCATATCCAACAAGGGCGAATGGAATAATTGTTTTAGTAAATTCTCAAACCGGGTTTTGCCGCCGATTTTTATTTCGGCCATTAGAGAGGGCTGAAGTTGAAAACTTTGCGCGGTTAAACTCATCAACAATAGATGAGCTTGGGAGCTGGTGCCTTAGAAGGGCTGGTGGAGCCGGGCAACAGTTCTGGCAGAGGGAAGGAGGTATCCATCGTAACCCTGCAAGCGGCCACCGCCCAGGCACCGTCACACTGATCGAGTCAGTGGAATACTTACCCGCACCCAATACCTACCCAAGGGAGGGAGGAGTGGGAAAGAAAAGCTCTGCAAAATGCCGGCAAGCCAACCGCAAAAACAACAATGACCTGAAAAGGTCAGCAAGCAAGCAAGCGAAACGCACAAGGTGCCCCTGCTAAGCTGAAGAGGCCGCCCCGAGCCGTGCTAAAGGAGACGACCACTGGACGGCATTGTCTCGAGATTAACCTTGCCTAAATTTCATTTAGCCACATAAAATTTTTAAACTTGGCACACTATTCTCCATATGACGTAAAACTCTGACTATTGGCTCATAGTCAAGAGTTTTTTAGCCAATCAAAAAGCTAGAAATGCAATAGTTGGACCTGAGAATTTACTAAAGCTATATATTCTACCCTTTGGAAGAAGCTACATGTAGCTAAGGTAAAGTCTGCATACGAGCCAAGTGGCCCATCAGGTTGGTGCTTACTTCTTTGGTTTTCAGTAGCATAAAGTGACTTCTACTCCCCCATGGATGGGACGCCAATCAATTGCAGTGTTACCCCGGCATTACATTCGCTGGGACCCATTTATACACCTGGGTTATGAGAGTAATGTGTCTTGCCAAAGAACACAACACAATGTCCCTAGCTAGGGGTCGAACACTGACCACTCTATCTTTGGGCAAGCGCACAAACTATGAAGCCTCTGTGCTCCCACTAAGTGCTGGTTCTAAACAATCTCACCTTACTAGTGTCAGATAATAAAATACAGGAAGCAGTAAAAGACCTGTTGTCAATGAACCAATTAACAGGAGCTGAAATTAAAATAATAACAATTAAAGATTCGATTCAAACTGTTGAACAGTGAAATTTTCCATGAATGCATTGGCTAGCATCAGGTAATACATTTTAGTGCTACTTATATCTTTTTTTGAATAACCAGAGTTTCCATTTTCCCGTCTAAAGTATTCAAATTCAGTTCAGTTTTTGGCCAAAGAGCTTACACAGTAACAAAAATCAGTCACTACATTATTTGCAAAAAAAATTGGACAAAAAAGTGTCTGAGAATTAAACCGTTCAAAAGTTTCAAGTGTCAAAAATTTTAATTATTAGTCCGAAATATTTAAAATGCAGTATTAGAATTTAAAGTAGTTCCAAAGCTCTTAGTCTCCTTTTTGGAAGGAAATCTAAATAATTGAGATACTGTTTTGTGTAAAGCGTCTGAAATTTTGGTCCAAAATTTGTCCAAAATGATCAAAAAGTGTCCAAAATTTAAATAGCTGAAATAAGCATCCGAAATGATAATGTCCAAAATTTTTTGCAAGTTTTGAAGAGGGACTATTTATTTCATGTACCTGCATCCATAGACTGTGAGTGCCTCGTGTAACCTTGGCTCGAATTCCAATCAAATTGTAAAAGGTTGGAGAGAAATAGGATAACTGAAAACAGACAATTTGTAAAATTCCCAGAATGAGTCTAGTTACATGTAGGTTTATATTAGTCTGTGTACTTACGATCAAGTACAGTCACGTAAATTATTCATACCTATATAAAGACCAACATAAAATGTACAAAAAGATTAGGTACACTAAGACAGTACAATGGAGCCTTGCCTTACTGTCACCTCGTTAATACGACCACCTCATAAATACCACCAACAGCCATATTCTGAAATCCCAACCTGTATAATCCTTTATAATTTTACTCTGTTAATACAGCTACTTTATCCAGTTATGTTCATCTTTGCACTGTTAATATTGTATGTAGTGATCAAAGTTTCATTTTTACAAATGATACCCACTGCGTTTAGAGGTGCAATTGTATCTGTTAAGATGTCACTCAATTTAGACCAATCCTGAAATTTGACCCCAGTTAATAATGACCAAATATTCATGGCCCATTGGTGACGGCATTAATGGGTTCCACTGCATCAAGAATGCCAGCTGACAAAGTAACGGGGTGGGGGTGAGGGAGGGAGTCTATACAGTCATATGAGTTATTGACCAAGCATCAGGTCAAGATATATATCTTATTAGACGTTTTGGTGTGTAGTATCGCTGTATATTTTTACGAGTTGTGCAGTATTTTGACGAGCCCGTAGGGCGAGTCAAAATACAAACAACGAGTAAAAATAATTATATAGCGATACTGTTTCGTCAGTTGTGGGTTTTGTTTCACTGTTATCAAACATCTTTATTGACGACTTTAGTGCCAGACAATACAAGAACTGCGTTCAAATCCTAAAAGGAAGTTATATTGTTATGAAATGCTCAGATAATAAAGTATAAGAAACGACTTGATATTTACCCAGTGAGTCGGCTAGGTCCACAGCTGACAAATGACTTACTTTAGTATTATGACATCACTATAACGTATCTCATTAGCGGATAAGTTAACTTAATGATCAATTATAGAATTTCTCGACGAAACAGATACTACTGTACACACCAAAACGTCTAATGAGAGATTTATTATCCAACGATTTCTTTTCCCAAAATTCTGACTTGGCAAGGTTTTAAACTTCACGCGGCCGGGAGGAATGAGGCGAGTACAAATATCTGTTATTTGTACTCGTTTCGCACGATATTTGTACTCTAGGAAGCATAGTTGGATAATAAGGCTCGATATTGAATCAGATGAAGAGCCCAGTAGAGTAGAAGTGAGAAGATGCTGGCTACTTTTGACAACCTTGAGTATCAAACAATTTTTAATTTCTGCTTTGATCAGTGCAGTTTACCTTCAATCCAAGGTTTGTATAAGAATCAACTGACAGCAGTACTATTGTCTCTGAAATAACCATGGCTTCACCGATAGTGAAAGATCTTGGTATCCATCGTAAAATGGCAAACAGAACAACAAAGAACAGGCATAAGCATACTGACACTCGCATGATATCTACATCTGAAATGTAATAAAAAATGAAATTAAAACAATACAGCATGTCTAGAGTGGAAAGCCCTTAAACTTATGTATACTGTATCTCCCTCAACAACCTTTGAGCAGGGCCTGGTTGTTTGGATAAGCAGTTGACAATACAATGGAGCCCTGATTTCGTGAACCCTTGATTATTTAGTCCTCCTGATAATCCAAACCAAAAGTTGTTTCTCTCCCCTCAGTCAAATGCTGAATTTTTACCCCTGACTTCTCAAATTACCAAGTGATTTTGAAACCAGTGTTTGTTTTATTCTTCAAATAGAATAAAAACAGCTGTTGATCAAGCTTGCGTGTAAAGACAGATGCTTTCCAGTGTTAGACGCAGGGATCGAGTTTTCAAAATTAGAAATTGAGTCAATATCATGCTTGAATACCTAAAATACATACCTGCTAAATTACATTATTTTTAATTTGTGATTGTGCAGTTCCAGAAAATATTCCATACCCACCTCAAGGAAGGTGAACGGAAATTCCAAGGATAAGACATTTCAAAAGCCAAAATTATTAAACGAAGGTAATTGAAGCTAAAATAGAATTCCGAGGGGATCGGAGAGTTCAAACACAAAACATTTTTTAATTAGTGGGAGGGGTATGGAATGCTATACTTTCTGGGCAAACATTATCATACCAATCAAAGCTATTTAATAACAAAATTCATAAATCTGATAACTAATTTGCCCAATTTTAGCTCAAATTGAACAGTGTACAATGCACAGTGTATGGATCATGCTCGTAATAATATTGGATATATAATTATAGTATAATTGCATAGTAGGTGTAATTTTCTGCATGCTCTTTCTTGGACAGATGTACATGTACTTGTAATGACTAGTCTAGATTCTTTTTCCTGTGCACCTGGGCCAAAACATACTTGACTGTTATAATTTTGAACTTTTATTAAGACGTTTATTCAATAGACCATTTCCGAGTTACCTAAAGCCTCTCTTACAAAGCAAGGCCTGGTGCACAATCATTCATATGAAAATGAGTTTAATTTGCATGTGAATGAAGTCTCATTTTCATATGAAAGGACGAGCACCAAGACTCGCTTTGAGAAAGAGGCTAAAGGTAATTTGTACATCAGTGGTCATCATATTTTGTAACAGGACTTTGTGTCATCCAATTCTGCCTGTAAGCTTAATCGTGATTAAACAAATGGAACACCTGATTTTGTTCTACTGAATTGGACACCTCTCAGTCCTGTTACCATTATTAACACTGTACACACACCCCACTGAACATTTATTGTGGCTGCAATGCAGGTTGTCACCACAAAAAAGAAGAATGACGAAATCAGCGGTTTATCGTGATTTACAATCAGCAGCATGGAGACCGTGAGCATGCTCATCAACTGAGTAGCCAACAGATAGGACCTCTCTACCTCTAAATGAACAAAAGGAGAGAAATGGTAACATTTCATATATTGTAAGTGTGTGACAAGTGCAATGGCTTGAACTCATAATAACATACTGTTAGTTTACATGTACATCATATAATTTACACCACTCACAATAAGCCTACTTGTATCTAGATCTTTCATTTGTATCTGACTGCATTAACTGGCCTACAGTTGTAAGTCTAACACTGGATTTTAATGTAGAGTAAACTTAACTATAAATCAATTTTTACTATGGGTTTCAAATCTTATTGTTAATGATATATAATGTTATTTCTGACGAGTGAGCGAGCGAACAAGGCTGAAATAACTATTTTGTCGGCACGGGATACAACAACGCCTGGGTTCCAGGCGGGGGCATCATGGGTAATTGTGTAAGGGTATAAAAGACAGAGTATAACACGTGGTTGTCATCTAGGCTTCAGAACCAACCGCGTACTTTTCGTTTCGTTTTGTCCTTTCTTCGACTTTTATCATGGCGGTCAGCAAGGACGACGTTTCTGAGCTTATCTCCACTAACAACGAGAAGTTAATGTCAGATTTCAAGGAACTTCTCAAAGACACCGTTGGCCAGATAAAACGTGCCAACGACGCTTCTGCGGAGCTCCAAATGCAAGAAATTAAGAACATCAAGTATCAAAAACCGCACAAATTTAAACGAAGAGCGAACGAAGATCAATATAAGTTTAATCTCAAGCTTGCAGAAACTTTGGACAGTGCCAAGTCGGCCGCGGATAAATCCCGGCTTGAGAAAGTCAAACTTGACCTCGAGGAAGGTGAGAAGCTACTTAGCGAACGCCAGAAACATATACTCTTAGCCGACAAGTCAGAGTTTGGCTGGTGCACTGTAGATGAGTATAAACAACACGACTTAGCGGACGACTCGGAGGACGAAAAGCGCATCTATAGCGCCGAGAGACGTGCTCGTGTTTCTCTTTCTGCTCGTAAGAAGAAGAAGACTTCGAATACGCCGTCGGCCAAGAAGTTCTCGCCGCCTGACAGATCCACTTCAAACGCCCAGCCACAAGCCCAGTCCTTCCAGTCTGGTGTTGTTAATCCTGGTTTCCAGCCTCGTCGCCCGAGTACTGGCACCTGTTTCGCTTGTGGAAAGCCCGGACACTGGCGTGCTTGTTGCCCAGCATTGCCCACATCTTCGAAGTGACTGGATGACGTTCAGGACTTATCAGGTGTAGTCTCTTCTTGTTTTACAAGCGATTCTAGTGATTTGATTTCCGAAGCGTTGATTGATCAGAATCACCCCGATTTCAACCATGATTTTGTTTCTTGCACTGATTTTCCACAATACTCTGTTGCTTTTGATTCTCCTGTTCAGCCCACAGTTCGCGGAAGACTCCGTAAGTGTATTGAGTTTTGGCGTTCGTTGGAAGTGTCGCAGTTTATTTTGCATATTATTAGCGAAGGGTACAAGATTCCCTTTTTTCAACTCCCTACGCCTTTCTTCAAAAGTAACAATGCTTCTGCGCGTGTTAACAGTAACTTTGTGTCTTCAGCTGTTAATGACCTGCTTAATTCCGACCTTGTGGAGGAAATTTTTTGCGTTCCAGACATTATTAACCCACTCACAGTTTCCACCCGTAGTTCTGGCAAACAAAGGCTTATTTTGGATCTTCGTCATATAAACACCTTCATTTACAAGCAAAAGTTCAAGTGTGAAGATTTGTCTGTGGCCACGCAGATATTCGACAAGGGTTATTATTTATTTAAATTCGATCTGAAGTCGGGGTACCACCATATTGAAATTTTTCCAGAGCACCGCAAATTCCTCGCATTCGCTTGGGACTTTGGTACCGGTGTTTTCAGATATTTTCAATTTTGCGTTCTTCCGTTTGGCCTGTCTTCGGCACCATTTGTTTTCACCAAGATTCTCAAACCGCTTCAAAAATCCTGGAGGAGTCGGGGTATTCCTATTGCTATTTTCCTGGACGACGGCCTAGGGGGGGGAATGGATCAAGTTTCCGCTAAAATTAGCAGTCTAACTGTTCATTCTGATCTACTCAAGTCTGGTTTCGTCCCCAACCAGGAAAAGTCTTTATGGGAACCCGTCCAAATTATCACTTGGCTTGGAGTTATTCTTAACACTATTGAAGGTACTGTTAAGGCCACCGCTGAACGCATTGCAAAATTGTCTGCCGATCTCGTGTTTTTGCAGTCTTTGTCTTCGCAACAGTCTCTTCGCCAGGTTCACGTTAAAAGTGTCGCTAGTCTTGCAGGCCAGATAATTTCACTTTCCAGTTGCGTGGGGTCAGTGGCACGTATTATGACCAGGCATCTCTTTTCAGTGGTGAACTCTGCTCTTTCCTGGGATAGCGAAGTTTTCTTGTCGGATGATGCCGTTGCGGAAATTAACTTTTGGGCTGCCAATGTTGATTCCCTCAACGGGAGGGTTTATTGGCGAGCACAAACGCTACCGGTTAAAGTGAGTTTCTCCGATGCTTCTGATTCAGCCTGTGGTGCATTTGTCGAGTCTGACCCCGAACTGGTTTTTCATCAGAATTGGTCTCCCGAAGAAAAAGTTCTTAGTTCGACTTGGAGAGAGCTTAAGGCCGTTTGCCTCGCTTTGGAGTCCTTTGCCGATCGTTTGTCCGACACTAAGGTCATCTGGTATTCAGACAACCAGAACGTTGAGTCTGTTCTTCTCAACGGAAGCAAGAAATTGGATCTGCAGGCGTTAGCTCTTCAAGCCTTCCAGATTTGCCTGGAGTATCACATCTCTCTCGATGCTAGGTGGATTCCTAGGGACCTTAATGTCAAAGCTGACATTATTAGCAAGATTGTTGATTTTGACGACTATGCTATTAATGATTCTATTTTTCAGAGCATTGACGACCTTTGGGGCCCGCATTCTGTCGATAGGTTCGCCTGCAGTTACAATGCCAAACTACCTAGGTTTAATTCCCGGTTTTTTCAGCCCGGATGCGAGGCAGTTGATGCTTTTGCGCAAGACTGGGGATACGATAACAATTGGCTCTGCCCCCCGGTTTGTCTTATTGTTAGAGTTTTAAAGCACATGGAAGTGTGTCTTGCTAAGGGAACTATAGTTATTCCGCTATGGAAGTCTTCCTTCTTCTGGAGCATTTGCGCAAGAGACGGCGTCCACTGGAATTACTTTGTTGTGGACTGGGTGTACCTGCCAAAGTTTAAGGGGTTATTTGTCCCAGGGAAAGCCCGTAACTCCCTTTTTGGCACCAGATGCTTAGACTTTGAGGTTGCTGCCATTCGGGTCGACTTTCGTCGTCCCAGGCCCCCTTCCTTTCTAGCGGGGTTTTGCACTATGGCTAACGGGAAGTGTGACTCTTGTAGTTAGAGGCGCCCCCATTTTTTGTTATGTATGGACATGCCTATGCTGCTTGTATTATTCTTGTTCTTTAGGGTAGCATACCCCATTGTCTATAAAGCGTTTATATTACTAGTTGTATCCTTCCTTATGCTTTTCCCCTTTAATCTGCTCTTCTCAGGGCTTTTCGTCTATTTTTGATACTTTTTAGATGTCTTCCGGTCCGGCTTTTGGGACTTCGACCAGAACGTGCTCCCAGATGGTCCAGTCTCAGGATTAACGGACAGATTGAAAGTGACAGTCCTTTCCTCAAAGGCCAACAGTACCTCTTTACTGTACCACCGTGCATACCGCAAGTGGAAGGAGTTCGCCATTAGTATGTTTAATGGGAACGTTTTCCCCGCAAATCCCTTTCATGTTGCATTGTATCTGCAACACCTTATTGAACAGTCTCAATCCCCCAGCGTGGTAGATTCTGCCTTTTACGGCATTAAATGGGCTCATAGTATGGCTGGTATCCCCTCCCCCACCGATAACCCTGTTGTGGAGGCAGTCAGGTCTGCTTCTAAAAGAATCCTTGGTACCGGTGTTGTTAACCGCAAAGAACCCGTTTCATCTAGTTTGATTCATGATATTATTGGCAGGTCTAACCTTGATAACCCTGTTGAATTGCGCAACATTACTATGTATGTTTTGTCATTTGCTGGCTTCTTTAGGTTTGATGACGTTTCAAGAATTAGGAGAAATGACATTTTCTTCAACGACGGTTTCATGGTTATTAAGATTCATAAAAGTAAGAACGACCAACTTCGTAGAGGCGATGAAGTCGTCATTTCTGAGCTTTCTAGTTGCGCTTGTCCTGTTAAACTGCTTAGAAGGTATCTTACTAATTTTCAAATCTCTCCCGAGTCCAGGGAACTGATTTTTAGACCCATTTCTAGAGGTAAGGGGGCTTGTAGGCTAGTGGCCCCCGACAAGCCTATCAGTTACACCACTATAAGGGAAGCTTTTAGACGGGATTTGAAGTCCATAGGGGCTGACCCCTCCAGGTTCGGGCTGCACTCTCTCCGCTCAGGAGGCGCTACTATGGCTGCTAACAATGGTGTCAACGACAGAGTGTTTCAGCGTCACGGACGCTGGAAGTCAGTCCAGGCCAAAGACATTTACGTCGACGATGATCTGGAGCAAAGGCTCACAGTCTCCAAATTTCTTGGGCTTTGAGAATCAATTTTTCACCCCTTCCCCAATACTTTGTCTGTCTATATACTGTTTGGGTTGGTTCTTGCCAGGCCCTTCCAAAATAAACTTATTTGGTTCAGCTTTGCGTGTGTTGTTTCTGTTGTGGAGTGGAGACAAAATATGTTATTTCTGACGAGTGAGCGAGCGAACAAGGCTGAAATAACTATTTTGTCGGCACGGGATACAACAACGCCTGGGTTCCAGGCGGGGGCATCATGGGTAATTGTGTAAGGGTATAAAAGACAGAGTATAACACGTGGTTGTCATCTAGGCTTCAGAACCAACCGCGTACTTTTCGTTTCGTTTAGTTTAACTTTTTCTTGTTTAGTATTTTTCTTTTGCAGATGCCTTCAGTCTGACAGGATCGACTGTTCCTTTCTCTATTGATTTTTTTTTTTACTTTTGTAAAGCCTTCGTAGGATGGGCTAATAATCACTTGGAGCATGAGCCTTGGTTCCTACCCAGATTTCCTGCACATTTTTTCCCCACAGGGGTTTTTTCTGGCAGGTTTTTTCTGGCCTCCGCGTTAACCGCATTTGTTTTGTTAGCGGTTGCTCAGCTCTACTAGGTTTACTTTATGATTTTTTATTGTATTTCTATGTACTTCTTTGGTCTTTTTTATATTTTTTGTTCATGTTTCCCCAGCCCGAGAGCTTATTTGGGAACGCAGGCCTAATGGACAATCTTTAGTATAAGACGGCCCGTCTAGCTTATAGTCTAATGTAATGTAGAAGTTGTTGTTCCCCAGCCTAACTGGCAGCCTAACTGGCACTGAGCTTGAGAGCTTATTTGGGGAAGTAGGTCAAGTGCATGACCTACAGTATGAGATGGCCTGTTTAGCTTATATTCTTGTGTAATGTCGGAGTTGTTGTTTCCCAGCCTAACTGGTACTATAAGCTTGTGAGCTTATTAGGGGAAGTAGCCCATGTAGATCGTGATTTAATAATAGAGTTGCGGTTTAAGCCTTTCTGATACTAAGCCTGTGTGCTTGGAGATCTAGTTTGTAGTTTTATGAAGGAGTTGTTATGTAGTTTCTAAGTAGTTATAGATATACTGTTTGGGTTGGTTCTTGCCAGGCCCTTCCAAAATAAACTTATTTGGTTCAGCTTTGCGTGTGTTGTTTCTGTTGTGGAGTGGAGACAAAATTGCATAGTGGTTATGCCTCTAGCAATTCTCAGTTGTTTATTTTGGGCTCTACAAACTTCTTTAATTTCTGCATCATAACATTTACGTGATGATGCATGCTCATACATAAATCAAGAATTGATTCATGCATAAACAATTATTGTTTAGTATACTAAACCTTATCAGTTGCTAGAGAATTAACATATTGTGTGATTTTGTTGTTCGTGGATGTAGCTTTAAGAGCTGCTAACTTAAGTGTGTCCTGTGCGACGCAGGTTATGTCGGATATACCTGCCGGCACCTTCACCAGCGCATTGAAGAGCACAAAGGGGCAACCATCGGCGACCATCTGAGAGAGAAACATGCATTGGAACCTAACAACATCGCAAAGAGTTTTAGAATTCTGAGAAAGTGCCAGAACAAGTTTGATTGTCTTGTTTTTGAAATGTTTTTTTATAAAAGAACTGAAACCATCGCTAAACAAACAGTGTGACTCTATCCGCGCCAAATTATTTGTTTAGAACAGTTCTTGTAATTAATTATTTTTTGTCTATTGTTTTCTCTAGCTACCGTTCATTACTCCATATATTTTTAGCACTTTTTACACTTTTGTACATATTTTTATCATATTTCGGCGTTCGCCGCATTTTTATCTAGTTTTTACATATTTATGCTAATTCTTAAAACTTTTATTCTAACTTAACTGATCAGCTAATTTCACCAGCTGAAAAAGAGCTTGTAGCCACCTGGCCCCAGTTGTTCAAAGGCTGGATAACGCTATCCACTGGATAAATCACTATCCAGTGGATAAGTGTTAACAAAACAAACCACTCTATCCACTGGATAGTAATTTATCCGGTGGATAGCGTTATCCACCTTTCGAACAACCCGGGCCTGAAATGTTACATGTACTATAGCCACGAAACTTTGAAGGTATAAGGGCAGATATCAGAAATACTGGCTGGGCTACTAGTCTACTTAGAGCTTTCTTTAGCTTCATCTCTACTGGTGAATACCTGTTACTTTAAGGTATTTACTCTCCCATCTCTCAATGAATGCCATTTGACTTGTGAGTACCATGGGAACTAGCAGTGAGCCAATTTCTACACCATCTCCAGCAAATGGCCTAAAAATGGTTACACATACAAATCATGATCGGGCCTGCATAAAAATGTAGCTACTTGATCAACCAAGAATGATACAGAACTGAAATTTAAAATTACAAAGGATCACAATCCCATCTGAAGAAAAATAACTCATAGTGCAGCAATAGTACATCTCAATTCAAACTATCTTGGGTTGAAGCATAAAAGAACATCAACTGATATTATCACTGGTTATATTATGACCCATCAAAATCTAAGTCTTGGAAAGTGCTGGAAAGTATTGCCAGCCTCCTTAAATGATTTCTATTTTGTCATATCACAGTAATAGTTCGTTTTTCACAGAGTGATGTCAGCAGGTTTCAACCAATTACAGCTACATGTAATGTACAGTATGTCAAAAAAAGACTGACCCGCCAAGATAATTAAGTGCTCGGATCTATTAATTAGTCTAATACATATTGTTGTTGTCGCTGCGGTCAAAACTGGCACTCACCTTAGATGGAACCATTTCTTAATCCCTACATCCCATTTTATCGAAGGAATACAAGCGACTAAAAGCACTGAAAAAAATAGCAATCAAGTGCGAATTTCAGATACTGAACGAGCCAGTTCAACAGTGTTTGGGTCGAGATACTCACGGATTACATGAAACAAAATGAAGCCAGCGCTTTGCTTGAACTCAAAAAAGCTGCAAAATATATATAAACTAGATGCAATAACCACTGCAGACTCCGCGACCATTTTCAACAATAATAAAAGACCAGAAATTTAGCAACACCTCAAACAAAGTTCACTTTGCAGAAAATCACCAGGCGTTCACAACTGTGGCAAAATGACCGTCTTCAGTTCCAGTCTTCTGCATTGAGAAGACCTGGGATTGAAACCCGGAAGACAACTGAAAAACAACGTGATATTCGCCCGACTGCAAAATTAAACCTGAATAGAAGGCGTCTTTAGAAGATCGTTAGTGCAAGGTTTGACGATTAGACTGCTTTCTTTTGCTTTCTTTTGTCTTGTCTACAACAATACTTTAGACCAGAGTGTTGTTTAAATTGTTGCATTTGGTTGGTTGAAGAACATTTGCTAACTGTAGCTGTCAGTTCTATTGTTGCTGCGTTGTCGATGAATATGTCTGATCATGTGCGTCGCATCATTAACCAAAATTCCTGCAGGAATAATCTGATTATTCGATGATATTAAAGCTTATGTTATATATAAGTACGCACTGGGTTTTTTGAAAAATGAGATCGATAAATTGCAGTCTTCGTTTTGCACTGCTAGAAAAAAGCGCGCGCTTGTATTTATCTAACTTGATAGGAGGGCATTGCATTGATTTAAACAGAGAGAAATTTAGACAGAATTTGAAGCTTATTTGAACCTTAGCCACAATTGCATATGGATTCTAACTTTTCTTTTACAAAACCAACCAATGCAGTTGTAAGATATGTCAAGTAATAAGCTTTAACGTAATATTTGTTTTGTTTACATAACGCGCTAATCATGGTCATACCCAATCAGAGTTTGCATTATCAGACCAAAATTTGCAAAAAAAAAAAAAAATTCAGGTAGATACGAGGTGCATCAAATTTGCAGGATACCTGTATGCTACAACTTTTCCTATGTCAGATCTATAATCGGCTGAGGAATTTTCAGATGTTCTCTTTACAGTCCTGGTAGATTTTGACAGAGATGGGCAATGAACACTTTGTTACTATTAATAAATGTCTTATACTAGTGATCTGTAAATAATCTGACACTGTTTACATCAACTATGGTGCCTGTGAGTTGCATATTTTTCAGACAAAATCAAGCATGTAGGCCGCAGTTGTTCAAAGGCTGGATAACGCTATCTACCGGATAAATCAGTATCCAATGGATAAGTGTTAACAAAACAAACCACACTATCTGCTGTGTAGTAATTTATCCAGTGGATAGCGTTGTCCATCTTTCGAACAACCCACATTACTTTGTGAGACTTATGAACAGTTTCCTTGCCTTTGTGTTAGCAGAAGTTAAGTGAAACGTTTCAAGACATGTTTTGCCGCAGGCAATCAAAAGTTATAAGTTCGACACACAGCAAAGCACTGCAAGTAAGCAATTGCACAATGAGTTGCATGAGCCCCTGATAAAGCTCAGGGCCAACCCATGGCATTTCACCAGGAGTGCCACTGACCAGTATATTTCCTTGAGGTTATAAATAAATGTTGCCTTTATGTTTTTCCTATAGATTATTTTGACCTCTCTTGAACATGATGATGTCAAGGTCGCTAATCTCGAGGCTCCCTCAGACATCGGCCTCTGAGCAGTTCTCTGGTCCTCTTATGAAGGTCCTATGGAAGGCTATGATGGTTGCTGGGTATGGAGAAATTTTACTGACATTTCGAGGGAAAAATGAATTAAAATAATTAATATTTTATTACAACGGCTGGGATTAAGCTTTAGCTGACAAATTTTAATTGGATCAGGGTGTTGAATCTTAAAAATTTCAGATTTACCAAGATGAAAAAGTTTCACCCAGAAAATTTCAATATTGATCATCTGACTGTAACTGCACATGTTTTGCTTTTATAGGGTTTTGATCTATGGCTCTCATGCCATATTGATCAACTTGTGTAAAGATAAAAATGGAAAAATCCCTTTCAGTTCTGCATCAGTAGTCTTGCTGAGTGAAGTCATCAAGGTTAGAATATACCGTAATGAGTCAATTTAGCATCTGGGGTGTTACTTTTACTTTTGGTCTAGCTCAAGGACAAGGAAGGGCACTGTCAGGTTTTGTAGAAGGGGTACCTCATTGGGGTTGGGGTGCTTAGTTCTTTCTGAACATTTACTTCTGAAGATGGTAGCTGTATTTTTAACAATGCTTTATTTTATTTATGTAAAACAACACATACTCAAGAACTGTAACAATAAGACTTTGAATTCATTTGTCCATTCTGGCTATTCTATATCAATGGTACTAATTTGCTAAAAGCACGCTTAATTGAAGAGTCACTTATTAAAATTGCACTCAATGGGGTTAGCATTTAATTAGAAAGGGGGCGCATATTGGAAGGAGTGCATTGAATTGAATCATTACAGTAATAACAAATATTAACTACTGTACTAACAGTAACTAAGACTGTCCTACTTTTAAATTGTTTTTTTATCAAGGAACTGCAACCAAAACTGAACAAACAGTGTGATTCAATTCATACTAAATTAATAATAAATTTATTAAGAAATTAATAGTATCGTTTTATTGTCTCATTGTTTTAGGACCCCTTTTTGACTTCGTACATATTTTTATCAAATGTTACATATTTTATTACATTCTAAGTACTATCATGACATTTTTAAGTATTTTTAGTGTTAGAAACATATGTATGCTAATTTTATATATTCATTTTTTACTCGCACATGAAAATGACCTTGGAGGGGTCAAAACGTCATGATTTTTTATTGTGACAGTCATTAGTATTTATTGTAAAATCAGTCTCAAAGGAATTACTCAATCAAGTAATTTAGATATGTTTTTATAATTCCACATGTAATCCATCAGGTTTTGCTAAACAGGATAATGTTTTCGCTGACGATTATATTGTTTCTTTCCAGTTTCTTTTTTCAGTGTCCTTCCTTATCCCAGAGATGTGGCGAGGAGCTGTCCATTTTCCTCCCAAAAAAACCCTTGTGTTCTTTTCCCTCCCGGCTTTCCTTTACTTCATCAGTAACAACACAGCAGTGCATGTTCAAGTTTACCTTGATCCTGCAAGTTTTCAGGTAAGCACACTTACTAATAAGCTCTTATAATAAAAAGAGCGTGAAACAATATACTTAACAAAGAAAAAATTCCATGTTGCAGATGACGTCAAAATGTGGTAAGAGCAAAAAAGTGGCATGCAAGGGGATTCACTGATGATTTTCTAAGCTGAAATAATCTTTGCTAGTTTATCATTAACATTGATAACTCTTGAAAAATAAAAAAAATTGTATTACAAATAAGAATAATATTGTTACGATTATTTTATTACTCTTCATAATTTATAAGGCTAGAAGTTTTCATTTGCTTAGTTTTTTTAATATGTTTTAGGTTCTCTGCAATTTCAAAACAGGAATAACTGGGATTCTCTACTGGCTCATAATTAGAAGGTGATCACCTTGTTTTTATTTAACTACTTATTAACCCAGACTAAGGTCTTAATGGGAAAATCTCAAATGGATACCTTGTCAGAAGTCAATATGGCAAGCTCAAGGTTGTTAAGTCATTTGTTATATGGCTTTTTGCTTTGTTTTTGCAGGTCTTTTCATAGGCAAGTAGACCACGCAAAGGTCTAACAGGAATTTTCATTCACC
>OZ026597.1:4779393-4791893 GCA_964020085.1 Micromussa lordhowensis
ATGTATGTTAATGAAACGTGAAAAAGTTACGCTGGTGTAGTCAGTGTGTAACACGTGGTGAATGGGAAGGTATAATTAGAGCGTACATTAGGAAACCTTACGCCTATTTCTTAGCCATCAGTAATTTTTGCAAGTCTTATGTGAGATATTTTACACGCCGAGGCCAGGAATGTGTTTGAATAACGAGAGGAACCAGAAATCACGTCTTTTATACACACTCTGCTATCAGTCAATAACTGTCATATCCTGACCCTCGATGAGTGAAATAACCTACCTAGAGGTTTCTATTACTGAATTAAGCAAAGTCAACGATTGCAAGAAAAATCGCTAAATTTGATTTTTTAGAGTTACCACTGAGATCACCAAATCATTTAGTACGAAATTCCATGAACTTACTAATTGAACAGTCGCGAAATCTTGAGAAAACCAAATCGCTTTGATTCATTTGTCGGTAAGATGGTGATCAGTTTACTTGTACATAACAAAATACGAATTACGTTTTTAGTCTTTGGCAATACATATCCAATTCTTGATTTATTGTTTTATAAGCTTGTAGCTGTTTAATGTACGGTCAATAAAGTTGTGAAGTATGGTTCGCTTGGATTTGTTCTCCAGGTTTTTTTCGCGGCTATTCAAAGTGGACTTTGGTTATCATATTTTGTCAGGTATGTCCCACTTGCCTTTTTTCAAGAGACTTAGAACGACGGGCTACGTTTATGCAGTATATGGGCTCTTGACGTAACTATCCTCTATCGGCCTAGGTTGTTAAAGTGTAATTCTAAGTGAATTTTCAAGGCAGGCCAAGAACAACTGGACAAAAGTGACTTGTAAAAGATTGAGATATTCATGCATAAAGGCACAAGCTAGAAAATGAGATATTCCAGTCGTTGAACTCTCTCTACCCCCTCTACATAGCTCATACCCCCCCCCCCCCCCCGCTTCCCTCGTCCCTTTCATAGAGCGTGCTGGGTTGGATTATAGGTTGTAAGATGAGATATTGCTTCGATGAGCGCCAGAAGTGTCGGAAACAGTGGGCAGTGGGGAAGAGAAAGGGAAGCAACCCTCAGTTTCGTTTTTTTTTCCACGGTCTTGTGCTGTTCCCATTTCGTAGAAAAAAATTATGTCTTTCTCTTCGCCTTGCCTATCGAGTTTCTGCTACAGTCTCTCTCCAACCTCTTTCCCAGGGCTTTTCCCTTAAAGATTCGGAGAAACCCTGAGAACGAGGTTTGTCCCTCTCCCCTTTGGCAAACCAACACTTGATAACACTTGTGCTGTGCAGTAACTAAACGCTACTGTTTTTTTCTTTCGTTTAATCACAGGCCATGAACGGACTTATCTTGTCAGCTGTCATGAAACACTCCAGTAACCTCATACGATTGCTTATCATAGCTTGTGCAATGATCGTAAACACGGCTTTGTCTATGGCCATATTCTCGCTGCAGTTAAACCTCTATTTCAACATTGCATTCATTTTGGTCATTGTCGCTCTTAAACTGTACCACAGTTGAGATGGAAGAACGAAAATCGTCGCGGCCGCGAGAACCCGCGTCGGTAGGTGTTCGTGGATCATCCGGAGAATTTCCGACTTTATCGTTTACCGATTTAGTTACAGACACAAAATATCCGACAGTGTACTCGAGAACTTACATTGTCAGCCAAATAATGTGTTATGTATAAACAACTAATTCGTGGTAATTCCTGAAACTGAGAAAAGCCCGGTAGTCTGAGAGTTGTGTAAAGTCAGTACATGAAATTATCATCCAACTCTGCTTCGTAGAGTACAAATAACGCGCGAAACGAGTACAAATATCAGATATTTGTACTCGCCTCATTCCTCCCGGCCGCGTAAAGGTTAAAAAACCTAGCAAGTCAGAATTTTGGGGAAAAAAACGTTGGATAATAAATCTCTTATTAGACGTTTTGATGTGTAGTATCGCTGAGAATTTTTACTTGTTGTTTGTATTTTGACTAGCCCTACGGGCTTGTCAAAATACTGCACACCTGGTAAAAATACACAGCGATACTACACATCAAAAAGTCTAATAAGATATATATTTACGCAGGTGCTTAGAAAGAACGAAATTCCCCTGCAAATGTTCTACTTTGTATGTCACGGGTGAGACTCGAGCGGGAACTTTTCCGATCATTTCCCGAGATTTTTGCGAAGAGTTCCGAATTCCTCCGAGACTATACATCAACAAATTTTAATTCCTTTTGTGGCCTTTAAACAGGCAAGCACGTTTGAAAAAAAAACCGCGACTTTTATAGATATCTCGACATGTAAGAAATGTCGTATTCTTAAAAAAGTGGTGCTAAATTCCGATTGCTCTCAGAAGAAAAACGTTTTCCGTCACGAAAAGCAAGTTTAGGTCAAAAAACCATAAGGCAAACTTTTAACGCTGTTAACGCGTTAAAAACGAATCCATTGATTGTTTTCTTTTACCAGTAAGTGTATCGGTTCTCCTTCATGTAAACATTTTGCTTGTTTTTCTTTGCTGTGAAGTCCACGCTAAATAATAAGGAAAGAAGAGAATATTAATGTTTCTTGCATCGAAATATTCAATCTAGTATATCAACTGGATTTTATTGATTGCCAGAATATATTGTAGTCACAAAACAGAATTTATTCCCAAATTAACTCCAACAATCGATATCAAGACAAATTGTCAGATCCACTTCCACTTTTCAACTCATTCGACGACGATTCGCTAAAATAGAAAATCATATTCAAGCAATAAGCTAAGTAGCTATAGAAATTTTAAAAGCCGAACTTTCTTTGCTTTCGACTAGAGAACTCACATTATGCAGGAGCTTGGAAATGCTCAGTGCAATTTACAACAACATTATCAAACATGGCGACTGCTTTTCCCGCGTGTTCCTCTCGGGCCGCTAAACCTTATGGGAGGCACAGGCGTCCCAACAATCTCAAAAAAAAATTTTTAAAAAAATACATAAAACGTAACAACATATATTAATGTAAAATATATGAGATATATGTGTGACAATGTAATTATTTCCTATTGTAATAGATATTGTAATGTAAGACATTACTTGATATATGTTTGGTCCAAAACGCAAAGCTGATGTAAGATATATGTGTTATAATGTGATTATTTCCTTTTGTAATATATATTGCAATGTAAGACATTAAGAAACAAATTAAAAAATAACTAATTGATATATGTTTAGTCCAAAAGTTGATGTAAGATATATGTATTATAATGTGATTATTTCCTTTTGTAATATATATTGCAATGTAAGACATTGAGAAAAAAATTAAAAAATAATTAATGCCATACTTTAGTGATTTTGATATGTTTTTTTCTCCAAAACCCAAGTCAAACCTGAGGTACAAAGTTAATTGGCAATTGATTCATGCTATAACGTGGATGATCGAGTGGTGAGGCCCCATGGGAAGGTCTGAGTATTTCATATCCCGTTAGTTTTTGGCCTAAATATCTCGTATCCCGTTAATTTCAAGAATTAACAATTTTTCTACTCGATATCCCGGCATATCTCTTCCAAATGTCCCATATGCATTAATTCCACTCCACCCCGCCCCACCAAATATCGTGTGTTCCGTTTATTTTTTACCGAAATATCCCGTATCCCGAAAACCCCTAATAGGGTCTCGGTTTTGATGCATGTACGCGGGAACATTCGAGAATATGAAGCAACGGTGTAAAAGTTGCTGGGCGCGCAGCCGAGAGGAGATCTAACTTTTTGAGTGTTCTCCACGCGTACATCAGAACTGAGATAACTCGATGAAGCACTGCTGAAAGCTTGAAACAGTTTTTTTATAATATTGCTAATAATTAAAAGTACACGACAAAACTTTCAAGTTTCAAAGACATGTTTCGACAGATTCTCCTGTCTTCTCCAGTTGATTGATTAACGAAGCGTTAAATCAATCAACTGAAGACGACAGGAGAATCTGTCGAAACGCGTCTTTGAAACTTAAAAGTATTGCCGCTCACTTTAAATTCTTGAACTGCCTTTTATTATCAAGACCCTTAGGAAATATCGATAATGTTATGACAATGGCGATCGTTTAGAACTTACAGTTCGAAACTACTTTGAGCTTATTTCGGCTCTTCTGTGTGCTGCTTGTGTTTCCGTGGTGTTTTGCGGCCGTTTCAAAGCGATTCCAGCGAGCTTTAGTTTCACTATTTTCCTCTCCAAATCCTCTTCATAGTCACTTCAGATTCGAAAACGCAAAGATGTCAGTCTATTTATGCAATTTGCATTCACCCTCGCTGTGAATGTGTCACCTGAACACTTTGCTGACCTCCATTGCCGAATTAGCGAGCTCTAGGCAATTAGTAATGGTAATAGAACTGAGTGTAGTCCAATTCGGTCTGTTATTATACAAGTGATAACAAAATCGGACGATCGCTCTGCGGGAGTTCGATTTGTTTATCACGAGTATGATTACAGATCTAATTAGACGACACGAAGTCCTATTAACAATTAATCATAAAAATTACAATTTCCAAGAAAAAAAGAACAGCCAAGTTAAGGAAGAAAGGGAAAATTTGTATTAAAATACTGACAAAGGAGGCGTAAATTGTTTCATGTCGCTCTGAAATTGAGATTGGTTGATTTAAACTACAACTTTGAATGTGATTGGTTGATTTAAACTACAACTTGGAATGTGACTGGCTTATTGAGCTGTCCGATAACAAACTGTCCAATAACAAGCTGTCCGATAACAAACTGTCCAGTAACAGGTCCGATAATAAGGGCCCGGACGCACTGGGCAAATTTTTGTTTATTTTGCGAAAAAATCTGTCATCAATTCCCCGAGACAAGTGCGCCTGGTGATTTTTAAATCTACCAAATTTTGTCAAGACTTACCAAACTTCAAAGACGCCGTCGTCCTGCCTCAGAGCAGGACAATTTTTTTGTCAAGCGTGAAATCTGACAGATTTGTTAATTTACACGCCGTGATTTCAAGGAAAGTGTCAATCAACAAAATTTGATCTCTATTTTTGGAAGTATTTCAGTCCAAAGCCCGCCAACATTAAATATGTCATATTTGTGCGGTAATCAAACGGTGAAGATGGAAGATTCGTACCTCGGTATGCTACATTACGATCCTTACTCAGACTTCAACTATTACGGTTCCCAAGTCTATGTTCCAGCTGAATCTTCAAGGCCAAGTACTGTTGAATTTGTACATCCCTATGCAAACCGACCAAATACATATTCGTATGCAAACCACCCGAGTCAGCCGAGTGCAAGCAAGTTACATCACGGCTTATCAAATTGAAGCAGCCAAGTCGAGGATTCAAAAGCAGACGAGAGCAGAAAGGGGCAAAGGTCCAAACAAACAACAGCTCGCAAGCGATGGTGTTTATTTCCGTGTGATTGACACTTGTGGTTAACAAATTATTTTCGCCCACGCTTGACAAATTGAAAATTTGGCAGAGACAAATTTTGTCGAGACTTTTTGAAGGGCCAAACAAATTTTGTCAGTTCAGTGCGTCCGGCCCCTAACTTAGCAAGTGAATTAGTTGAAAATTGGAGTTTTTTAAACGAATCACAATCGAGGAAATTGTAATTTTTACACCGTTCTGTGCACGTGAAGCATTTGATTTCTGATCCAACAGAACAGTTTTCAAAGTTGATATTTGTGAGAAAAATCCTTCTCCATCGGCGAAAATAACAATACCGATAATGAAGAATATTTTTTCATCTATGAGAGATTTAAATAGCATATCTTTCGAGTTGAATAATTGAATATTTCGAAGCGGCTAGGCACGAAAGTTGCTTTCTCCCCGCAGCCGTCTTGTTTCGAAAGGAAACAAAGCAAGAAAAAAAAAACCACAACCACAAAGAAAAGATGGGAGGACGAACTTCGGAAACTTTATAAAGCTGCAGATGTGCATGCAAGTTGAACATAAACACAAAACATAAACATGATAAATATCCTTTACAAACAAAACGTCAAAAACTGACGGATAACAAGATTTTCTAACGGCACTAGACTTGCCACAAGTCGACCTCTTGAATTTTAATTTTTTTTATGTTAGACCGAAAAGACCGAAAAGCGGGGCAGGGTAGAGTGGTAGGGTAGAACGGGTACTGAAATAAACAAGACGAAGGACTTTTCTGAAAGTCTATAACGGCACGTGAAACTCCAAGCTGACTCCCGGCGAATTCGAGGCGGCGCACTTGATAATGTTACGAAAAAAATTGGTTTCAGTCAACACTGTACATACGCTTCATCGTGACAATGGTTAACGTGCTAACAAAACTATCCCACAGAGCTGATAACCTAGCAACAACGTTGCACGTTGACATCTCTAGAAACGATAGGAGACCTGGGGCAAGTCTCATCTCGCAGTGGCTTGTGGGTTCGTAAGCGGAGAAGAAATTCAGTAACGACCCCATAAGCGACTGCGAGATGAGACTCGCTCCAGATCTCTTCTCCGTTTCTAAAGTGACGACTCTTCCTGATTGGTTGACGTGAAACACTGCCACGTAACAATGTTGCGTGCTAGTTAATTTCGTATTGGAATATTTAATTTGATATAACTATTTGGCTGGAAAACTAGCCATCTGTCCCTGAAATTTTCCGTGTGCGAATCAAACTTTGCAATTTATGTAAGGAAACAAGAGAAAATCATGGTCTCTTGAAGGAAATAACTGTCTTTGAATCTAATGAAAACTCTCGGCTGTGCCCAAAATTTCATTTTAACCAGCTCATCAAAGTAATTCAGTTTTGTTTTGTACGTAACTCGCAAACAGGAAAACATGCTAATGATGTGGTAAATTTTTGAATTACCTATTGAGTTTAGAACAAAGAGCTGCGCTTTCTTTTTTGTTTGTTTACACTAGACATTCTTTGATTTATTCACAGACCAGTATCAATAACTGCAACGGGAATTCAAGCGAAACCGTCATTCGCAGGCTACAATTGTTAAAAGCTTAATTAGGCAATCTGTTCGTCGCGATGATACGGCTGCGATGAGAAAATTCTTGTATTCTAACTGTGATTATGTTTATTGTTATCTACAACGTGTATAAAGATTTTAACACTTCGGCACAAAACCCAAATGTGGCAAAAAATAGGAGCGAGATCTCAAGTGTATGTTTTTTTTCTTTACATTTTTGTCTCGTAAATGAAGTGTAATTTATGATAATTAACGTACGAGTCATGGATCAGTTGTTAAGTTCCAATACGTTGCAAAGTTTGAACGGGAATTACTTCTTGAGACACCCTACGGCTTGTTCGTTAGACAAGCAAAGTAGCAACAGAACTAGGCTTCTATTTCAAGTTCCAGCGTCTAGAACGCGTAGAGAAGTTTATAGTTTCCGAATGAACAAATGACATTACGTAAAAAGATAGAAGTTCTGTGCGTGCAAAAATTCAGGACACGAGGAAAAAGTTGCGGTTGACTTATCAGCTGGAAGATCCATGAACGGTAACTAAGTAATACGAATGGACGAAAAGAAGCATTTGGACACACAGGGACTTGTTCCGCCCGAAAGTGAAGACGACGAAGATGTGGACAATTCTCGTGGCTGTGCAAGTTCGTATTTGGTTGAAGAGCGAGAGAACGGCAAAAAGATATTACCGCATAAATTTCGCCAGCGCTGGACAAGGGCAGCTTCGTTGCTCGCGTTAGTTTCATTCATTGCAGCCGTTGGTTTTAGCTTAGCTTCGTTCATAACTTCACAAGCAACTGAAAGTTCAGCTGTGTTTGCGGCGGGTTTCGACGCTTTCTTTGCGGCTATCAATGTAGTTGCTGTATGCTGGAGATTTCGAGACGAATTGAATGGAGAAATTGGTCCACTGCGTGAGAAGAAAGCTACGTCAGTCATAGCCATAACATTTATTTTCGGAGGTATTGCCACAATCATAATTGCACTATACCACCTCAAAATCAAAGACCACCCCGAGAAGACTGGAGAAATGATGATTGTTCTGGGCGTTGGGTTCGTAATATATACCATTCTTGCCTTTTTCCAGTGCCAAGTTGCAAAAATGCTGGGGAGTTCCTCTATGAAAGCTTTATCAGTTGATTCAGCGCTAGCAGCGGCCATGTCAATCGGACTTCTTGGCTCCGCTGCTATTTACTCCGAAGTCAACAAACTTTGGTATCTGGACCATGCTGTGGCGGCAGTTTTAGGCGCTATTTCATTAATATACGGCATTATATTAGTAATAGAAATAATACAGTTAAAAGTAAAGGAAAAAATCATGTTGGCATTTCAGAACGAATTCCGGAAAGATAAAGACTAGATTAAAAAGCCGAACTACAGGTATATTATATATTTTCATCGCAATGCACATGTGGTGAATTTAAAGAGTCCAACAAACTTCAAATTTAGACCACAGGTTTGAAATCTGGGAACAGCCAGATGTTTGTGTCATAAGTACTGATGCACGGTCAATTCCGATTAGGTTGTTGTTCATATATAGACGGATAATGTCACACATGATCAGTTGCATGTTTGCATGATATTTGTAAATGATATATTCAATACGTACGGGTGCCATCATTTACGAGCTTTGTGTAATTTATGACGTTGGCCAAATTAAAGAGACTGGAATTATTTTGTCGAGAAAGGCAGCAAAGAAAATATGTAAAGCAATTGGCTGGGGAACCGTTATAATAGACTGGTATGGTTTATCAGAAGCACGTATTTCATGTAGTTCTTTCTGTTTCTTGCAATTGTGGTGTAAAATAAAACGAAAGAAAAGAAATTTTGTTTACGAACACTCTCTTTTTATATAAGAAGTGATTTATATCAAGGCATGAACAAAAACAGGGCTTCCACCTCTAAACGCGAGCTTCGCTTGAATACCCGGTAGTTAAACGAGATCATTAAACAAACACCTGTGTTGGATAAATCTGGCCACCATTGTGGCAAGTTTGATAACAACAAATGTAACATAATCCCAACACAGCGATCTAGACAAAAGTTATTTAACAAATAAAGAAGCCTAAGCCGTGTATTACACTGTGATAAAACACGACGGGCATTTGAGAACACGAGGGAAATGTAGACTCAATGTAGAAAATATGAGCCGCAGGCGAGTGTTTTCTCCACATTTCTCGAGTGTTCTCAAATGCCCGGAGCGTTTCATCACAGTGTAATACATGGATTAGGCTTCTCCATTTGCTTTATGATATAGAGGTAATGAAGCGGAAAACAAAACACGCTTTTTCTATGTTTTATACTCTGATAAAACATAGGTTTTTGACCATCGGAGCACGCGCAGGGTCCTATCTATATTATAATTAACAATTATTCCACAAGCGCGCGTTGGATATGAGATGGTAGATAGCCAACGAGGCGCATAGCGCCGAGTTGGCTATAATCATCTCATATCCAACAAGGGCGAGTGGAATACTTGTTTTATTAAAAACGCCCCCAAAATATGGGAAAATATAAAAACACCCCCCAAAAAATCACGCGTACGCTTACCATAACCCATGATGGCTAAGCCAATGAAAACTCTCGAATTGCGTTATCCAATGATCCAGTATTTAATAATCATAAGTAACCGATAAAAGTGGGGCGACAAAAATCCGCCGAACTACCTAAACGAATATATTAAATAGGAACAAGAAGCAAAATGAAATAGCAATAATAATCCGTTGGTAGGTGAAGGGGAAGGAGGCGGGTAAGATCTTTCTTCAAGGTGATCTGTCCTTGTCGATGGTAAAGGAAAGAAGGACGAATAGAATCGAAACTAGCCGTAATATAACGCCACGCTTCTGAGATACTGAAAATTGACCTTTGATAAGGAAACGACGCCATCACATCCCATTAGCTCGGTTTGGCGTACCTGGTGTAACCTACCCAACGGATTATCACGGGCGCACCAAGCCTTGACATAAATTACATTGTCTGGCCATAATGTCTGGTTATTTAAACACGGAGCGAGCCTATAAATGGATACTCTGTTTTGATTGGCTTATTCACCCAGGCGTGTCGTACTCCCGCGAAATTCGCACGAAGTAATACTTCAGGCGACCGCACAACGGAAGGTTTTTCGTTTGTTTGCTTTCTTTGTAAAAACGTCAGCGAAAACAACAAGAATGGCATCTACGGAAGAAGAATTTAGACAGGTATCGTACTTCATATACATGCATTTTAACCTTTTATTTTTGTTGTTTCACTTGTGAAAGCATATCAATTGTTTTCGAGTTGTTTACTCAACGTCAATGCCGTGTTTTAGCCAACAAAGTGCAAACCGCTGACCTTTTATAGGCTCGCTCTTTAAGAATATTTTGAGAATAAACTCGATGCTAAGTTTTGAAAAGTATATAATTTTGTACATTTAAAGGCTGGTAAGGGTTATCAGCCTCAGCCTTCGGCTTCGGCTGATAACCCTTACCTCGACCTTGATTATTCTGAATATCACAAAAACCTCATCCAATAATTGTTTCATATGTGAAAAAGATTGCATAATATCTGAGGGAAATTCCACACACTGATAAATAATACCAGACTAAAGAAAAATAGGGGAGGGTTGTCCAATACACCCAACTAGAGTCGATTCGTCTTTGGTATTTGCGATTCGATCGAATCGTCACGAATCGTTTCCCCTCATGTCGATTCGTTATACTGGAAGTTTTCTCTTTCCATGAACTACAATCTCCTCCTTTTCGCCACAAACATACCTTTTCACAACCGAAGTAAAACAACATAACTTTAAAAAACTCGTTTCAACAAAATGAATAACAGATAAGAAACGAAATAAACGCATACGGTCTTCTAAAAAGCCAGCCATCTTTAACCAAAGTTGTCATGCGAACTCATACAATGAAGGCCGGGTCGCTAACGAACAAAACAGTTCCCACCCCGCGTTGTTGCCTAAAGCGAATAAATTTCCGGTGTGACGATTCGACTTTGCAAGAGACGATTCGAATCAACTCGACTCAAACCCCCTGTTATTGCCTAACCCATGCCTCAAAGCGACTTCCACTTGTTGCCGATCGAATCGTCACGAATCGTTTCCCCTCATGTCGATTCGTTATACTGGAAGTCGATTTGCGCCTCTCGGCTCTATGCAGGGTGGGTTGAAAATGTTGTCGATTCGACTCGATTCGATCGAATCGACACGAATCGTTTCCCTTGGTGTCGATTCGTTATACCGGAAGTCGATTTGCGCGAGACTTAGGAAATATAGCCTCTCGGCTCTATGCAGGGTGGGTTGAAAATGTTGTCGATTCGACTCGATTCGATCGAATCGACACGAATCGTTTCCCCTGGTGTCGATTCGTTATACCGGAAGTCGATTTGCGCGAGACTTAGAAAATATAGCCTCTCGGCTCTATGCAGGGTAGGTTGAAAATGTTGTCGATTCGACTCGATTCGATCGAATCGACACGAATCGTTTCCCCTGGTGTCGATTCGTTATACCGGAAGTCGATTTGCGCGAGACTTAGAAAATATAGCCTCTCGGCTCTATGCAGGGTAGGTTGAAAATGTTGTCGATTCGACTCGATTCGATCGAATCGACACGAATCGTTTCCCCTGGTGTCGATTCGTTATACCGGAAGTCGATTTGCGCGAGACTTAAAAAATATAGCCTCGCGGGTCCATCCAGGGTGGGTTGAAAATGTTGTCGAATCGACTCGATTCGATCGAATCGTCACGAATCGTTTCCACTGGTGTCGATTCGTCATACCGGAAGTCGATTTGGGCGAGACTTAGAAAATATAGCCTCTCGGCTCTATGCAGGGTGGGTTGAAAATGTTGTCGATTCGACTCGATTCGATCGAATCGACACGAATCGTTTCCCTTGGTGTCGATTCGTTATACCGGAAGTCGATTTGGGCGAGACTTAGGAAATATAGCCTCTCGGCTCTATGCAGGGTGGGTTGAAAATGTTGTCGATTCGACTCGATTCGATCGAATCAACACGAATCGTTTCCCCTGGTGTCGATTCGTTATACCGGAAGTCGATTTGCGCGAGACTTAGAAAATATAGCCTCTCGGCTCTATGCAGGGTAGGTTGAAAATGTTGTCGATTCGACTCGATTCGATCGAATCGACACGAATCGTTTCCCCTGGTGTCGATTCGCTAGGCCGGAAGTCGATTTGCGCGAGACTTAGACAATATAGCGGCCCTGGACTATGCAGGGTGGGTTGAAAATGTTGTCGAATCGACTCGATTCGATCGAATCGATACGAATCGTTTGCTCTTATGTCGATTCGCCATGCCGGAAGTCGATTTGCGCGAGACTTAGAAAATATAGCGCCCCTGTATTATGCAGGGTCGGTTGAAAATGTTGTCGAATCGACTCGATTCGATCGAATCGACACGAATCGTTTGTTCTTATGTCGATTTGCTAGGCCGGAAGTCGATTTGCGCGAGACTTAGACAATATAGCGCCCTGGGACTATTCGCTACTTGCACTTGACCATACATACATACATACACTTTATTTGTACACGGTAAAAACATCAGTTACAAGATAATTATTTAAAAAATGAAACTGTTTTACATGTTTGCCGTGTGGGAGTACGAGGTG
>OZ026597.1:4796893-4811893 GCA_964020085.1 Micromussa lordhowensis
TTTTATATTGCCACGTTTTAAGAACGAGGAAGATTCATGTATCATTATTTCACGGATCTTGACTTCCGGTAGCGCGGATCGACTGCGTGCCAATCGAGTCGAATCGCAAAGTGCCTCGGACGAATCGACTGAAGTTTATTGCCACGTTTTAAGAACGAGGAAGGTTCATGTATCATTATTTCACGGATCTTGACTTCCGGTAGTGCGGATCGACTCCGTGCGACGATTCGACTCGATTTGTAAGAAGTTGATCCGCCCCACCGGAAGTCAAGACCCGTGAAATAATGATGCATGAACCTTCCTCGTTCTTAAAACGTGACAACAAACTTGAGTCGATTCGTCTTAGGTTCTTGACGATTCGACTCGATTCGTAAGAAGTCGAGTCGATGTCTCGTCTCGCTCAAATCGACTTCCGGTATGTCGAATCGACATAACAGGAAACGAATCGTGTCGATTCGTTCGAATCGTGTCGAATCGACAACATTTTCAACCCACTCTGTATAGCCCAGTTGCGCTATATTTTCTAAGTCTCGAGCAAATCGACTTCCGCCTTGTCGAATCGACATTAATGCAGACGAATCGTGTCGATTCGATCGAATCGTGTCGAATCAACAAGATTTTCAGCCCACCCTGCATAGCCCAGTTATGCTATCACTATTTCACGGTTCTTGACTTCCGGTAGTGCGGATCGACTGCGTGCGAATCGAGTCGAATCGTAAAGTGCCTCAGACGAATCGACTGAAGTTTATTGCCACGTTTTAAGAACGAGGAAGGTTCATGTATCATTATTTCACGGATCTTGACTTCCGGTAGTGCGGATCGACTCCGTGCGAATCGAGTCGAATCGTAAAGTGCCTCAGACGAATCGACTCAGTTTGGGTGTATTGGACATGTATGAAAAAGGGGAAGCAAAAATATGAATATATAAGTTGTAAATTAAAATTCACATGCTTGAGCTGTTATACTGAGCGAGGGTCGCTTTCATTCTATGTGAAAGGATCTTTTGATTTTAGGTTGAAAATTCGTAGGAGCTGAGTCCAGAATAGAAAAAGTAATCTCCGAACATAAATTCTTACATGACTTAGAACCCTTTAAATGCTTAAGGATGTGAGAATAGAATAGGTTGGAATAGAATTGTTCGCGAACTCGTGTGGAAAAATGTCGAGTGGTTTCACCGACAGAGCGTTGAAAATAGACCTACTTCGATACATTAAAATTTAGCCTAAAACAATAGATCTCAGTACGAGGCTCTGGGGAATAACTACAGAGTTTGTGGGGTTTATTCTCCAGAGCCTCGTGCTGAGGTCTATTGTGTTAGGTTGAATTTTAATACATCGAAATTGGTCTATTTGTGAATACAGTACAATTATATGTTTTAAAATAAGCCGTATAAAATTCTTCCTTTCTCTAAAAGGCAAAACTAGGAAAAACCAACAAAAACAACACCACTCTGTGTTCGATGTTAATAAAATTTCTGAAAGAAGTTTATTTGTACATGTCATCAGGCTTTAATGCTTTCAAAATTACTTTAACGCCATCTAGACACCAAATACTCGAAAACAGAAATGTCATACGCTAGAATCTAAGAATATTCAGCCTCGGCCAGAAATCAATATTCTTAAAAAAAGAGTGTAGCAAGAAAAATGAATGTTATTAAAATGAAATGATTAAATGGCGACCTTGATACAAATTGCTTCTTTTTCTTTTGAAGCAGAACTTTCATTTGCCAAAGGTCGTCGGGTTTTGACAAGGAGCCCTCGGAATATTCACTTGTTCCCCCCTTAATTCCCGATAAACGTCAACTGTACCTTTGGGTTATATAAATATCTCCCTCCCCTGTTCGAACAGTGTTTCAGTGAGAAAAGTTACACACGTGCGCTCGACAACAGATCATAGTCGTATTCTAGGTATTGGACTGGACATGGCTTGCAACTGAGGCTAATTGCGGGAGTCTTTTCAAATACAAATAACATTGAGCTCTTTTTAATAAGCGGTCCGTCATGGTTAGTGCGCAGTCTCCGGATCGCGTAGTCTGGGTTCGAGCGCTGGCCGGGGACATTGTGTTGTGTTCTTGGGCAAGACACCTTACTCTCACAGTGCCTCTCTCCACCCAGGTGCATAAATGGGTACCGGCGAATTTAATGCTGGCGGTAACCCTGCGATGGACTAGCATCCCATCCAGGGGGAGTAGAAATACTCCTAGTCGCTTCATGCTACAGAAACCGGGATAAGCTCCAGCCTCATGGGCCACTTGGCTCGTATGCAGACTTTACCGCTAGTCTACCTAATGAGCAGTCTAAGGCCCGATCCACGCTTTATATCTGAACACAATAGACTGCAAGGCTGATACTACGTGAAAAACGTTTCGAGACACCAACATGACAAGAACCGATAAAGGAGGATCGCAACAGTGGACAGCTGTTTCGCCCTTATTGGGGCTCGTCAGCACTGTGTAGCGAAGATATGTAACGCCAGCCAAAGAGCCAACGCACATAAATTGCAAAATGACCCGTTCCATATCAAGTTCCGTACTTTGTACTCACTTGCGCCCTGAAACACGCGTTGCCACATCACGTGTTTCAGGGCGCAAGGAGACCAAAGTGTCACGATAGGTGTCTCGAAAAGCAAAAAGTACATGTGGCTGGACAAAACCAGCCTAAACATTTAAACATTTAACCGCATGGCCAGTACCATGCTTTAAAACGCAGCGTATCGGATCTGAAAGACCTACGGTCCGAAAATACATTTTCCAAAAGGAACATAATAATAATAATAATAATAATAATAATAGCAATAATAATACAGCATTTGTATTGCGCAAATTCCATGTGGATATGCTCAAATGCGCATTACAATGAAAGTCAAGAACTAACCCTAAAATAAAAAATCTAAGATTATATATGAAGGTAAAATTTCGGAAAAAAAATTACATCACTATTTAAATAATCCGAAAGCTAAGATAACTACCACTAAAATAAGTCAAAATCACAGTATTTATTAGTAAAATAACATTCAGTCGACTACGAAAACACTTCAAGAAATAAAAGTTCAAAGTTTTGGCGCCGCTGATGTGAAAGAGCGATCACCAAGAGTGAGTTTAGACAGGAGCCCATCACTAGGAGCGTGCAACTACCCCATATTCCTGTCACGGCGTTTTCACAGACCGATCTATTTTTAGTTTGAATTTACCTCGAATCCAGACCCCCACAGGAACCTCAGTGGCCAATCACAAGCAGGGACTTAATTTTTTAACTGACGTCATCATTTCACAAGAAGACTAAAAAGAAAAACCGCCATTTTTTTCCTTACAGATGCGCGCTCATGAGACCGGAACTGACCTATTTCGCGGGAAAAGAAGTCTAAAAATAGACCGATCTGTAAAAATGCCGTGACATAGGCTTAGTATGGGAGTTGCACGCTCCTAGTGATGGGCTCCTGGTTTAGACAATGTTTTAGGGCACCCTCGTCATTTTTTTTTTCAAATACGGAACATCACATACAGAAGTGGCTTATGCACTTCAAGCAAGTATATTTCGTGCTCTCGAAGCTAGAGGAATACGTATCTTCCGTTCTTCCTGCCATTTTGTTAGAAAAGATCAAGACAAGTTGAGTGCGCAGGACAAAAATAGGAAACGAACAGAACTCTGGATAAAAATTAATTTATTAAATGTTTTAATTTTATAATGCGCGCATTAGATTCGGCGCATGAAACGGTTCGACGCATAAAATGGATTCGATCTTTTTGCCGTTCTATTATTTGACAAACCCAGTCGAATAGAACGGCAGGTCGACAAAAGTACAAATCTGTCGAACCAAATTGATTCAAACGTCAAACTTTATATGTGCCAAATCTAATAATTAGATTCGGCACGTGTACTGAGTTCGACGCCGGTTTGAACTTTGAACCGGGCGATCAGGGGTTCTTTTTCGTTTTTGTTTTTTTCCGAACACCTGATCGCAGGGTACTGAATAAGAGAGGTTACACACATAAGGGTTACATAACGCCGGGCTGTTCATGATCACTACCCTCGATTGCGATTACTGCCAAAAAAGATTAGCGATCTTTAATTACGACTTCTGGCAGGCGGGTTTCTATGTCTGCGCTACGATTGCTAGAATCGCTTCGATCGTCTAGATAGAACTTAGGTCTATCTCGTGATCGTTGTCTCAATGCTCGCCATGTCCGGTGGAGAGTGGTTTCCATGCGACCGCAACGATAATTGAACATTTTGGCAGCCATCGTAACGATCACATGCACAGAAACCAGCCTTGAGCGCGGGTTGCGGGTCGAGATGTATCCATTTTATTGGCTAATGCCTGGTTGTTGTAACAAACGTACTAACTTGCTTTTTCCCAGAGGGGCCAAACCCTGCATCGACTTGAATTGTGCGTAAACCTGATCGCGATGAAAGTGAACGCAATTCTTGGTAGGGGACTGCGTGCAAACCAGGCCCTGTAGTTTCATTTGGGGAAAAATCTTAAGCGCTCAAGCTTGCGCATAAACAACATTCCCAGACGCTTATGGGTGCTCCTAAGAAGCGCTTTTTGTTCGGAAATTTCCTTACAAAAAGTATCCAGCTAGGCAATACAATGAACAGTTTTCATTTAAATATTAAAATCAGCCAAACGATCAAACATTACTGTTCACTCAAAATGTGAGCGAGTAAAATGAAAATATTTGTGTTCGGTGCGGTTACCTTATCAGACAATGTTCATCCAACAGAAATTTGGATGAAAATTTTTGATCATTCTATAATCCGGGGCGCTATCTACCGAAAGCTTTTATTGGTTTAAAGAGTAGAAGATTTTGAATGATAGCCGCAGATTGTCTTACTGAATGTATGATTTAGTTTTTAATTTTATGTACTTTAACGTTATTAAACCCTTCTCACCGAGTGTCTTGAGACAATATTCATTAACAATACTTTTTGTGCGGTATAGTTTCTAACCGGTTTGTCCAAAGTCCGAGTATTTTCACCAAAATGCTTGGCTCGGATGATTATAAGCCGGCGAGTGACAGATACCAAACTTCAAATCCCAGTTGACTACAAATATAATTTTATCACTGCAATATCTATGTGCTCTTTTGTTCCGCATTTAACAATGCCATGCATTACATGGCAAGATCACCACGATTTGCTGTGTTCAGTTTAATCTCTCTCAGTTTCTCATCAGGAACGTTTCGAAAGCTTCTTACAGAACGCTATTTCCACAATCAGATGAATTCCATATAAAAGAGAAACAAAACCAATAAAAACCGCCACGGAATGATCTAAAAACCAAACGCTTGTTCCGACCTGCCTGTAAACGAAGGTCGAAACCAACACCCCCACTGACAGCGCCGCGGCCAGCCAAGAATCTATGGCGGACGCTTTTAACGAAGAACTTTCAAGTTTCTGAGAGATGCAGTCTTGTACGAGAGCAAGGAAAAAGTAACATACGGAACTCGCAGCAAGAATTATGATAAGTTCGTCAGGTTTCTCCGGATGGTCCTGCGCCATTAGACGAAGGATTGCAATCGCAATGGTCGCGCTTCCACTTATGGTGAATGTCACAGCGATTCCCAAGGTGGCGATTTTCTCGCGTTTTGGTGCTATCTCGCCGTTGGACACATCCCTGAATCTCCAGGCTACAGCTAACGAGTTGAAAGCACCTAGTATCCCGTCCAAGGCGCTGGCAAAAATTGAGGAGCTTTCCGTGCTTTTTGAAGCGAGAAATGACACAAAGCTGAATGCGAGAGTGACAATCAGTGAAGCGAGAGACACCATGAACGCGGCGCGGCTCCACTTCTCACGGAATTTCTGCGGCAAAAATGTATTGCTCGGCGCTTTCGTTTCTTCTAAGTATGAAACGCAGTGTTTGTCTTTAAGTGGCTGTTTGCCATCTTCGTCTTCATCTGTGAATGCTTCCATTGTCAAGCTTCGTTGAGAAGATGGAGAACTGCTCCTGCTCTCCATTCTCGATGGATGGCACAGCGAGTTTTGCCAGGGTGTTCAGATGCGTGGAATCTTTTCCTGTTTACCGCTGTTGGGTATCATTTCCTGAGCCGGAGCGGGTACTTCAGAAGTGATTAAGGAAAGCCCAGTAGCGCACTGAATTAATATCACCGGCTTTTTTAGCTGAATACCACGAATGAATTCTGAACGAATTCAGTGGCTGGAGATCATTTTAAAATCACTGATTGATGGAAACTAACTCTGGAGCAGTGCTTTTTGTGCAGTGACGAATTAAATACATCTAAGTGCATCCGACAAGCTGCCGCTATAGAAGGGAATTTAACTGGATTTAAAATGTTTACTTTCGCCCAAGTTAGTGCTAAAAGTGTAAACTTTTCATCAAAAGCAAACATCTAATGTGCATATGAAAAGAAATGTGACGGCGTTGCCATCGCGCTGTTAATACTGTTCGAGAAAAATGTTGACTTAAAAACGCTTTGTAAAACAAATTTATTCAACAACACTCGCTATTTAACACAATGACGAGAAATGCAAGTTGCTCAGTTGACGAGTGGGTAAATAGAAACCTTCTTGGTCAACCTGAATAAACTTGGCTTTCTAAATCGTTTTTATATAAGTTTGATTTTAATATCGCATTATAGGACATTGTCTTCAGCGCCAGTCGCAAGTTAATAGAGTAAACTGGCCGACGAATGGTGCCTCT
Source organism: Micromussa lordhowensis (assembly GCA_964020085.1). Lineage (NCBI taxonomy): Eukaryota > Metazoa > Cnidaria > Anthozoa > Scleractinia > Lobophylliidae > Micromussa > Micromussa lordhowensis. Next base: position 4,803,554 of record OZ026597.1, read on the forward strand.
GGCTACTGATTTGACTGGTTTTTGTGAAAACGATTAAAAGGTTAAAAAAGGTTAGAGCTATTAACTTAGCCTCGCACCTAACTATGACCGCGCGTAGGTGATAGGAAGCATGGGCCTGGGCACAAAGATTTGGGGCCCGATAGGAGCTAAGTAAAGACGAACCATCGAAAAACCCTTAATTTTCGTGTCAATAAAGACTTTTAAAAATGGTCGTGGTACCAAACTGGAAAGGAAAATTGAAAGGAACCTGAAATTGAATAACAGTTGACCAAGATAGAAAAACACCTAAGAGTTAAGGCGGGGGTAAACATGAATAGGCGTGAAATCTGAAGTGATATAAAAAAGGAAATTGTTAGGATTAAGATGGGTTGGAAACACTACCAGACAGTTGACCCCGCAAAAGAGAGCCCCTGGTTGCTAGGGGACTGTTTGGTATCCGTCTACTAATTCTTCACTTCAAATTCCAATTTTCCAAATCCATCAAATCTTCAACATTTCATATTTTCCTCAATTTAACCTATCCTTAGAGAAAAAATTTCTCTTTCCCAAAATGCCCAAAAATCACCCAAAAATTTACACAAAACCCGCGCCAAACAGTGGTTAATGAGATAAGCAGAGAGATTTAGTGTCGCTTGAAACGTGACCGAGATATTGGCAGAAAGGCCGTGTTAAGCGACCTCAAAACAGCCTTCACGTGTGCCCCCGCCTTAATATAAACCATAAAGGAACAAGGATGGTTAAGGATAGAGAAGATTAACACGGATTACAAACGATAACCTTGAAATAATTTCTCAGTAGACAGTTAACATTTTGACCAATTCTCAGCTTTTACAGTAAACTTTTCAGACCCTTTGTGAGGCTTTGTCCAATTTAGAAGCTGTTTTTAAGCCCCTTCCAAACAGACACGCAAGTAGACGTAAGTTGAAAACTTGGGCTTACTTGCGATTCGAACGTTTAGCCAGACCTTACGTGCACTTTGGTCGAGATCAAATTTGCACGTAAGTTTTTCACCGTTTAGCCAGCCACCCAAGTAAACGCAAGTTGAGTAGCGTCCATTCGTTGTTATAGCAACCTATTAGCCAATGAAACTCAGGATATGTTTGAAATGCGTTTTTTTGCGACTTGTGTGTACTTTTGAGGAAACTTGCGAGCCCGTTTGGCCACCCAACGCAAGTTTTTACGCAATTTCAACATTCGGCTACTTGCGACTACTTGCAAGTCCGTTTGGCTAGGGATTTGCATTTTTTTAATTTATAAGCTGCCATCCTTCGCACGTAACCATTAAAAGTATATTAATGGTCTCAAGATTATCTTGCTATCGCCTCGTGGATCCACAGCTACTTTGACAATGTGATGACGAAATTTATGATCAATAACAGGACCGACGCATGAAAAACTGACATCAATTTGTTAATTTTACATAACAGGCTACCATATCAACAACATGACCAGCTAAAAACACCCTTAATTTTAGCTTTAAGCGCTTTTAACTCAAAAACGAGCTCGGTGACCCCTATTTATTTATTACCGAATTATGATAAGCATGATAAGATGCAACGCTTTGCAAAATTTAAAAACATTCTGGGTTCAGAGCCACTTTAATTGGTCGAAAATTTAACGTAGCTCTGAACCCGCTCCAAAGAATTCAAAGCTAAAATTAAGGATGTTTTTAGCAGGTCATATTGTTGCTATGGTAATCTATTGTGCCACAAATTTGACAGCAACATGTTCACCAATGATTGGGAAGTTTTTTGATACCACGATTTTGGAATCAACGGATATAGAGTGCTTATAATGACCCATCAAAGTCTACGTCTTAAAAACTGCCGGAAACTTCTTCGAGCCGCCTTAAATCTGTCATGATCAGATTTTTGGATTTTCAGTTTTATGCTGGGAGGTTTCAGTTTCAGAGATGCAATTATGACCAGGCTGATTATCGAAGTTTGTGCGCTATTGTATCAAACAAGGTGCAGTCCCTTCTAATATCACAGCAAGCTGGTAAATTTACCGGCCCTTTCCTTGTTTTTCGAACCGAAACAAATAAAAAATGCTATATATATATTAGGAGCAACAGTTTTGAATTTAAGTTGTTGAGCAATTTTTCCTTTTCCATATATATATATGTTACTGTTCCAGTCTGTTATGATAAGACTTTTGTTGAATTTACTGCTTGGTTTCAATGACAGATCGATGCTAAGACCAGGCTGATTATTTAAGAAAATAACACAAACAGCGGTGATGAACATTGTATTCCAATGCATTTTTATAGAACTTATTACCTCGATCTGTTTTGAAAGATCTATTACAGTTCGCCACTAAGAAGAGTCATTTTATATTTGATGGGCAATACTACGATCAGATTGATGGTGTAGCCATGGGTTCACCCTTAGGCCCCGTTTTGGCTAACATTTTCATGTGCCACTTTGAAGAAAAATGGTTGACGAAGAGCAGATTCTGCCCTTCACTTTGGTTCAGATATGTAGATGACACCTTCACCACGTTTGACAGCAAAAACAATGCTAATGAGTTTTTAAATTTTCTAAATAGTCGACACGATAGCATCAAGTTTACTATTGAATTCGAAGAAGACAATAAGATTCCATTTTTAGACATCCTTCTCAAACGCTGCCCTGACAACACTCTCTCTACATCTGTCTACCGGAAAAAGACATTCACAGGCCTTTATACCAAGTGGGATTCATTCACACCTCGCAAGTACAAAATCAACCTCATCCGCACTCTCACCTATCGATGCTTCCGAATTTGCTCCTCGCCACCTTTATTACAGGCCGCTATCAAAGATCTGAGAAAGCTCTTGTTGCAAAATGGTTACCCTCAAGGTGTTATCACGTTCAACATTAACGATGTATTGAACAAAAGTAAAAACAAACCAAATAACTCTGTTCAGGCTACAGTCCCCAAAAAAGATATCTTAATCGTGTTACCCTACTTAGGTTTTCACAGTAACCAGGTCACGAAACGTCTGAAATCCTGCGTATACAATTTGTACTCTTTCGTCAATCTCAAGATCATTTTCCAAAACACACGCCGCATCAAATCCTTTTTTCCATACAAAGATCGCTTGAACCGATCTCAGAGGTCCAAAGTCATCTATAAAGCTGGTTGCTGGAACTGTGATGAATTCTACATTGGCAAAACAAAACGAAGACTCCATGATAGAAAAACAGAACATTTCAAAGCCCTCGCGAAAAGTGACCATTCATCAGCCATTGCTGATCATGTAAAAACCACTGGTCACGACATTAAATGGGATCACTTTGACATTTTAGCGTCCGGAAAAACTGACGTTCATTGCAAAATTAAAGAGACTCTGTTCATTCAAGAGCTAAAGCCTTCCCTTAATGTCAATATTAGTAGTGAGAAGTTGTTGCTGTTACTCCTACTATTACTCCTCATTATGTCAAAACACGTACTGCTGCAGATAATTTTTCTCAGTCTAGGTTCCAGACCTCTATTGTTTTACGATATATATATAGGTTTCAAATATTGTAACGGTCACTTTTGAAAATGTATGTTGACTAGCATACGAAACGTCAAGTTCTATAAAAATGCATTGGAATACAATGTTCATCACCGCTGTTTGTGTTATTTTCTTAATCAAGCTTCGATGGCCTAAGAGCAAGAGTTTATAATATATAGATTTAGGCCAGCCTAAAAGCGTAGCTCCTGGGCCGGGTTGTTCAGAGCCCGATCAAACTAGCCGAGGATAAAGTAGAATTTTGATTTGAGTTTTGTAACTTTGCGGTGAGATTTTCTGTATATTGTTTTTGTGTTTTGAATTTTAATGAAAGCAAAATACGCAAAACAAAAGCAGTGAAAAAACTTTGTACAAAAGAAAAGGTTATAATTCGGTTAAATTTTAATCCTGGGTTAGCGTTAACCGGCTTCCTACCAACCCTACGCTGTTTACAGCAAGTTAATCCTGACATGAGCCCGCGATCTGATCGAAAAAAGCAGCACTTGGGCAGCGGTCAACTTTAAAAAAACACGTGACCTCGATGAGCCCTGAACTTGAGCCCGCGATATGGTCACGTGATACTGGTCAGCGGATTCCTTGTTTTGACAGGTGTCAATTGACTGCAACATGGATGTCCAAAGGACGCTTTAAACCAAGGGTTTACGTGTCGTTTTGGTTTACGTGTCAATTGTGGCCGCCATGTTGCGCGACTCCACCACCGTCGTCGTCGTCGTCGTGCGTACGCGCCCACGAGCAATACCGCTAGCCATGATACACATGAGAAAATCAGTTCATGGGTTCCCTTCAGTTTCCTAATATGGGTATGGGGCTCCGCTTGGCGGCCTTCGGCCGCCGGAGCTCCGCTATGATACTGATTATTTAAGTTTATGCCCACTGTTTATCCTACATGGGGCCGCCATTACCATATCACAGCAAGCTGGTAAAATGCACCGGCCCTTTCCTTGTTTTTCAAACCAAACAAATAAAAAATGCTATATATTAGGAGCAACAGGCCTGTGCATATGGCAATCGTCTTGGCATGTAGTAAAAATCTCAATTCAGGAATCCAGCCAATCAAGTCATGTGTCTCCAGAGCCTCCTTGTCCTAAATCTATGAGTCGCCGACTGAAAAAAAGAGAGAGAGCCTTGGGCACGAGAATGCTTAGCGACCGCGCTCGGCTCGTTCCAGTCGTCGGCATCAATTTCTCGCAAATTCCGTATGCTCCGTTTTCATTTTCTTTTACAATGCTTTTTGCGAGTCCAGAAAATTTCCACCAAAAGACCTCCACAATCGTCGTCAGATTTCAAAAGAGTTTTCTTGCTTAGACCAAGCGACAACACTTAATTTTCTATAGCATGGGCGTTCATCTATCGATGTTAAGATGCATTCTCTAACTTAAGGCGGGATGCACCCCAAAATTCTGTAAACGATCGAATTTTTGTTTTTGCCAGATTTTTTATTTTGAAAAACATTTCTGTTACTGTAAATTCAAAGCTCGTTTTCTCAAAACGAGTTATTTTTGCCTTTGAGAAAAGATATTTTGAGAAGGATTTGTCCAATTGAGCGGAAAATTTCAGGATCTGTTTTTCTAAGCAAGTTTTCCATCTAATGCATTTTTCGAAGTTATGGATTGAAACGTATGCTGCGTTTTCTGTGTCAGATTTGACTGGTCACCATTTCATGTCTTTTTAACTTTTCAAAATTCTCTATGCTTAAAACAATAAAATCATGTAAAAAATATTGATTTTGATCAGTTTTTATAGGAATTCCTGGCATTCCCCAACAGATAGCAGATTTAATCAGCCGGTATCAGATTACAATACAGTTCTAAAATACAAATATTTTTTCATAATATTTGGTCTTTAGGCTTTCTAAAAATATATTCTTTGTCAGGGTTTAGAATTAAATCATAAACTATGAAAAAAAGTTATTTGAAAAATAAAATGGTGTGTTTTATGGTTGACCCCCGCCTAATGCGAAACTACTTTTGAGTCTTTGTATTGTTGTTATTGTAGTATTTTCTCTGGAAAACGCTGGGCCCCAGATATACACTAACGCCCTTTCTTTTGGGTAATGTTTGACTAGACAGCCGGGTGTTTATTCGAAATACCAGCGTTCGTTTGAAAAGGACCTCATGCAACTGATTGCATTGACTGATCAATGTGTATATTAATCATTCTTCAATATCTTAGATGGGCAGCGATTAGCCTAGAGTTTGATCAGTAAAGGAAAATTGAGCGCCTTAGCGACTTTGCGTAGCGGAGGTTCGAGCGTCGTTAGCTCTTTGTCAAACAGTTTCCGCCAAAAAACGGCTAGTTTAAAAATAAAATAAAGTTATTAAAATAACTTTACGGTGAGACTGTTCCTAGGGACAATCAAAGAAGCCAGCGCAATTGCAACGCATTCAGGATTACCAAATTACCTACAACTCTTGTCACTATGGGGTGATAATATATATATATGTTTTTTGGTGTCTTTTGAACTCGGGCGGGGCCCGAAAAGATGTACTGTCCAATCTACCTGGGCGAGGTACAAACGCGCCGTGCGTTAATCGCGAAAATATTATATTGTTGCTGTTGTTGCCATTACTTTTGTCATTAATAAACTGGAGTTTACGTTATATTTTGAAATCCTTGTAAGATGTACGGTGTACCCACCAAATAAGAGAGCTAATACTACACATGAAAAAATTACTCGATTCTGATTGGCTGAGAGCAGTACAGTTCAAGTGTAACACCAGTGCAAAAAGTGTAACACCGGTGCAAAAAGTGTAACACCAGTGCAAATTACACATCGTAATTCTGGATAATGATTGGCAGAAAGACAATGAGAAATTTTGTAGGCCAATGATATCATGTAAAGCAGTGACAAAAATTTTGTACCGAGACTCTGAGAAAAGTTTTCTCGAATGCGAAAAAATGGCTTCAAGAAACATCTTCCGGCAATTTTTCTGCGCGAATTTTTTCATGTTTGTCTTATAAGTAATCATGCGGTTTTTCTCGTTCAATTTGAAATTAATTTGCACTTGTGAGTTTTTCAAAAAGCTCAAATTTCAGCTTTTATAAAAACTCACTCGTGCAAATTAATTCCAAATTGAACTCGAAACCGTGTGATTACCTATACTTATTTGTTAGTCTGATCAACTTTTGTCTTCTCCGTACATACGCCGTGTAGTTGTTCCGCAGACTGGTGACGAGAAATCAAAGCGAGTTATATCATAAACTGGCTTAATATACCATAATATTGCCGAGATGTACGGCAGTTCTTATATTAAAAGAAAGTTATGATAATTAAGATAAATCAATATTTCAAGCTTTGAGCCAAATAACAGGGACATTTGTTTGTGGCGAGACGGCAAATGTTTACATCGCGCCGACTGTTTTTCGCGCCACAATTTTTGATTGACCAGCGGTGAACACTATTGCAGAATCGAACTCAATCGGGCTTTTCATGTGTGAGTTAGGCGAAGTGATCGCGGATTTTTTAGCCGGTAATAGTCGCTTTAAATTAGTATAGTTCGAGCTACGACATATCTGTTAGTTCCCTGTTATTCACAATTGGTTGAAGAGCGAGCGGTTCTCGAGAAACTCACGGATGACATTTTAAAATTGTACAGTACTAAGTTGCAGACATGAAAATGAGTCCAGTGACTGGTGAATTACCTCTGGTAGTATTTTCTGCGCTGGTTTTGTTTTTGGATTATGGATTAACCCAGAGTTTACCAACAGAAGGTGAGTTAAGCTCGTTCCTGATCGTTTGTTAAGGTTTATACCTTTACGGAATATAAATAAGCTTATGTAACATTTGAGATTACTACACGTACTAGTTAACTTTGTTAAGGTTTAACCGACTTTGGAGTAAAGAATAGTTAGCTATGTGTGGTGGGTTTTTTTTTTCAGTAAGATTAGTCCTGAATGGAGTTAGCTTTGAAAGCATTCTCGTGATTCGATTCAGTGCTTGTAAAGAAAGCGAAACTCAAAATTGTCGTGCGGATGCTACGGAGATGTTTACTAATCATTTAGCAAGTCTTAGTCATTTGTGTCGGTCGATAGAGCGATAACTGAATTGCCTCGATGTTGATAGACGTTTTCTATAACACAGAGTTGAGTCTGTTTTGTCGCGTTTGGGAGTACTCGACAAATGCTCACAACATTTTACCGCATGCTTATGCAAATCAGAGCAAAATGCATGTGATCTCTTCATAGAGCGCAATGAAGTGGCCTCGTCGACTAGATTTGGCAAAAGATTTAAGCCTACTCAATTCTGTGCGGTGAAATACACACCATTCCCACAGTTCCGCCGTTTAACGTGGCATTAACGCTGGTAAACGTCATTTCGACAGCGGTCAAAACTGCTCTGTGGTCTTTTATTTTATACACTGAAATGATACAAGCTATGAACACATTGTGACGGCAGCAACGAAGTCAAAAATATAAATCAAATGCTTGATCAACCAAGTGAATCGAAGTCAATTATTCGCCCATCTGGACTGAAGAAACTTCTGCCGAATTCCTTCACGTGGGAGACGAACTATTTTGACTTCAGCTCTCTTTGAAGTGTTCCTATTTCACTTAAGCCCCTTATTGTTTCGGAGTCGCTATGAAATAGTAGTTAGTGCAGATTTGAATAAGAAATCTCGTTGTTTATTTGTTTAGGTTTTGCGAGCTTCAACTGGTTTCGTTTCACGAAAAAAAGAAGAAGCTGGCTTTGTGTCACGCTTGCGAAATTCACAAAATGTATTGCAGAAGCTTTGGAGTCGCTGACTTTATTGTCCGGCATTACTATTGTTATGAAACGCTTCAGACATGCTTATTGGACTCGTTTTATTGTCTATTTGTTCAAAAAATGTCACAAAAAATAT
>OZ026597.1:4814393-4861893 GCA_964020085.1 Micromussa lordhowensis
GTTTAGAGGACCTCTAGTTACAAAATAATAATGATTTATAAAAGAAACAAAAGTTAATCGGACTGATGCAGGCCTAGAATGCCTCACCACGTGATGAACTGACACTTTATAGACAACCTGCTACCCATCATGCCTTACACCAATCGTACCCGGACCCTTCTGCTCTCGTGCCGTAGAAATATCAATTTCCGTCTTATTCGCACGCTCAACCGTCAGAAATTATATTTCTTCCGATTCCGACTCCGATTCCGTCGGGCTTACGACTCCGCTTATGACTCCGATTTTCGATTTTCATTAGGTCATAAGCGCTCTTTCGACTCCGACTTCGACTCCGTCGCTAGTGAAAACCAGCCTTTAGCCTTTTACACAACGATTAGGCTAATAGCGCTAAATATTCTACATGAAGAAACTCTAGGGAGCCCGACGATTGAACAGTGTTCATCTCGATCCCAATGATTACACAATATATACCTAAGATAGTTTGATTCTTGCTTACACTGTTACGCGTCAAGCATTTTACTTGAAACTCTCCAGACATTGCTATTAAATATTCCCGACTCAATGTGTCAGCCCTATTTTGTGTAGGCCAACCACGTGCGTCTAATCATGTCGCATTGTCACATGACTTTCGCCCTTGAATTTATCTTTGTGTTTACTAACGACGAATAGTAGAGTAAGTTTGAGACTATTCTCGAGTCGAGAAGAGGGTTTGGTAACTTACTACGCTTCGTTTTTCTGAACCAACGTTATTTTTCGATCCATGAGAGCGGTTTGCACAAAGCCATTCGGGAAAGTTATCGCCGTGTAAGCGCCCACGCTGAAGCACATTTTACAGTGCGAAGTTGCTGGGTCAATGTTATCACTGTTTCCCATTGAAACAAAATGCTGCTTTCACAGACGTTTTCGTTTATCTGCTACCTAACCCTTCAACTTCTTGTTTTCAACGCGAACGCAGATTCTCAACGTGGTAAGCAAAGATATTTTTGAAGTTTTTTTCGTTATTTTTAATTTGTCTCTTCGCGCACGTGTTCCAACTTTTGTTCCGCTCTGACGAGCACATTGTCTTCTGCGAAAGAACAAACATTTCCATAAAGACTCATTTGGATATATTTTTCAGTGTTTCAAGAACCCCAGTTAATTCCGTACTCGCTTTTATAGCAAATAAAATCATCTCGATTGCCTTTAATTGTTTTTATTTAATTTTTCGAAGCTATTGCGTAAACCAACATTTCAGTCTTTCGACGCACTTTTTGCCGAGATGGCATTTATTAGTCGACACATCTACTTAAAACTATCAATACGGAAAGCTGGAATTCTCTAGAAATTGTTTATAAGAGCTCATATTTCCTTCAAATCGGTTTACCTGTAGTATGTTCGACAGAGTTGTCAATCGCTGGCTATTAGCATCGAGAAATGTGAACATTTTTTTGAAGTACAAGTCTTGTTTTCTGTTTTAAAGGCTTAGACAAAGTACACCGGAGCTACATATTTACTCCTTCTGATGTCTAATCTCGTTGAAATGTCTTAATTTTATTTTATTTTGCGAAAGATGGCAACGTACAGTAAAGGAAAATTAGCATTTTAGTATCATTATATATACATGTTTTTTCATAACAAATTGAAAATATGCAAATTAAAGCGGTTTGTGATGCAGTAAAACCAGTCACTCTGGCCAATCACAAAGTGCGCGGGTACTCTGGTGAACCAATCAAAGCTCGAAGCAAATACATCTAGCTTTCAGGAAGCGCGGGAAAACCTGTGCGAGCGACTGTACCATTGGTTTTTGTTATGATTCTGATTGGATGACAAATTGGCGCGAGTTTCGTTACGTCGGGGAAATTTGAAAACGCAACAAGCGCCGTTCATTTCGGATTTGTGTTGAAGGAAAACTCGGTCAGGGAAATCACATTATTATCTTGACTATATAGTTTTCGAAAAGCTCCTTTTCCAAAATGTATTCCGTCCACACTAAAACGCAAAGCCTATTTATTTTTTTTTACTACCATTTCGTTTCACTCTCAACTCGATTGGCATTGTGCTCAAAACAAGAAAAAAAAAAAAACCAAACAAAAATACTTCTAAATCTAGACTATTCAATCCAGATGTCATAGCTAATTTTTGCTAGTTCGATTGTAAAAACATGAGCTTACTTGGAGGGCCAGAAATGGGGTATTAGAATCTCACACTTCTTGTTTAATCTTCCCAGCTTTGTGTACGCCTGGAAAATTCTTGAAGAACTTTTACTGCGTGTCTGAGTGTGGTCCTGGTTTCTATGGCAACAGCGTCACAGGAAAATGTGAGAAATGTTCATCGAGTTGCAGAACATGTGTGAATGGAGACGTGGCGACAAAATGCTCCAGTTGTAATTCGCCGTTGTATATTCAAGGTATTGTGGTAGAACTAACAATTTGCACAAAGAGATTTTTAATTTAGATTCATATAAACAAACCCAAAGTACGATCAAACCCCTTATCAAGTGGGAGGAAGCCCAGGTTAAGGGCTTTATAACCGCTTATATCAATATCAATATGGGTTCGTCCGTGATTAGAATGAGACTAAAGCCGTGTTCACACTAAATGTTAATTATATTCAACTGAACTACGATTCAATCTATCATACTCCATCCGATTTCACTCAATTATGGTTCTGTTCACATCTGTGAAATTCAAATGAACTAGCCAGGGTAACCTCGCAATCTAAAGTTGAAAACAAAATGGCGCCCTATCGAACAGCTGCCATGATATTCACCGCAATACTTGATTTGGAGGCCAGGAGAAAGGCAAAGGAAACTTCGAAGGCTAGAAGAAGAAAAATACGCCGTCTGAAACAGCAACAGCGGATGAGACAGTTTTTGGTGAAGCAAGCACTTACCTTTGTTTTGGCCTTCCTGTTGATAGTCGTCGATCAAACTGTCTTTAGCCATAAAGCGATCAAAAGTTTGGTTTCATCAAACCATTACGTGTCCGCCATTTTGGTCAATCACGCACTGTAATTACTTCAAACAACCCCAAGGGGGTTGTTTGAGGTAATTATAATCCAATTATAATCAGGGACTGTAAGTAGTTGATGTGAACCCATTTCATATTTAAAGTGGTACTACGACCAAAAAACAATTCTTTTTTTCTTTGGATTTCAAAACTATGTTAACTAAACACTAACTGACCCAAGATTTAAGTTCTGATTTTACAAAGACACCTGTTTATTTTAACTGGAAATTTCTTATTTATTGGTCCGCCATTACTAACTTTAAAATCTTGAGAGAGCTGGGTCGAGGAGAAAATGACGTCAAAGACTCACTAGTTTAAGAATGCAATGCGTGTGTACGCGGTTGAATTAATATGCAGCACGGGAGTTTCGGGCTTTCAGACTTTTAAACCCATGTTTTGCATATTTAATAAATTGCGTTTACACGCTGAAATGTTAAGCTAGTGAGTAAATGATGTCATTTTCTCTAGATCCAACCCTCTGAAGTCCTATCGGTCAGTTTTGAACGTCAGTAATGGCGGACCGTCAAATCCAAAACTTAGACTCAAAATAAACAGCCTTCAGATAAAACTCAAAGCTCAAAATTTTGCCAGTTGGGTGTTAAGCGAACACGCTTTCAAAATCAGAAGAAAAAAAGGAAATGATTTTTTGATCATAGTACCACTTTAATTGGACTATAATTCGCTCATAATCGAGGCCTAATGTGAACACGGCTTAAGTAGAAACGTTAATCTATTCAAATACAAACATGCTTTAAGGCAACATGGAATCGCGCGAAAACAGCAATAAACGTGTGTTTGAATATATTTTTTTTGCACAGTTCGGCTTCTATTTCGGATTCTTATTTGCCATCGCCTTTTCCAAAACAAAACCAAACTACGTGTATTGAAAGAATTTGGTTTTATCAACTGAGTTGATAATGTGAATTAGCCACCGTAAAGAGATTCGAAACCTGACGTTTCGAGCGTTAGCCCTTCGTCGGAGCGAATCGATTCGCTCCGACGAAGGGCTAATGCACTAGGCGTAGAAATGCGAAACTAACGTAAACGCGAAATAGGGAAGATATTTGTTTACAAACAGTGTTTTTGTTATTTAAATGTTCAAGACGTGAAACAAAAGAATTATTTGTTTCACCAGCCAATAGTTCTCCGGTTTGCATTTTAATAACAATAGGTGACGTCACTGATATCTGTGCTATACTTTCGACTCAAATGAAATCTTCCCTATAGTGTAGCATGTGAAAGCATGAAGACGTGTGTCTATGGTGTTTTCTTCCGCCACGCTGAAACACCTTACAAGCTAACCTTTCGACATTGTCGCCTACGCTTGTACGCTTATGTAGGAAAACGGTTTAAACCTTTTTCAAAGCTGTTGTATGAACAGACGACTAAACTAGTCCAGTCAGCGTGAATTTATATTTTGGTTTTTCAACTTTCCACTGAATTTTTTTTTCCTTAAAAAAGAAAAAAATCTGTCCTTGAGTTTTGACATTAACTTATTGCAAAGTCTACAACTTTTTAGCCATGACAACACGTTTGTAAATAAATAAATAAAAGTACTATCAATGTTTAATCAGTGTTTATCGACTTCCCTTCAACTCGGTCCAGGGTGCGCGGCCACTGCCACTCGTAAATAGTGTCCGGTCTCGAACCTGAACGCTGTGGCTACAGGTCTGGTGTGGTGATTTTTCTCTAGGCCGACCGCAGGGCATTCCATAGCATATGAAGTTAAAATATTAAGCACAGTTCTCAACGTAATTTTGTGATTTGCTTTATTTATTCTTTAGGGAATACGTGTGTAAAGTCTTGCGGAAAGCAACGATCAAAAGGGCCTCCTTATCGCCAAATCAGGCTTATGGACGGTAAAACTCATTTTGAAGGCCGCGTAGAAATCTTCCATGACAATAAATGGGGCACGATTTGCGATGACTCCTGGGATATTAACGATGCTAAGGTTATCTGCAGAGAGCTGTTGCTTGGAGACGCCCGTGAGGCCGTGACATTTGGGAGACTGGGGACAGGGAAGTCAGAACAACCTATTTGGCTCTCGCAGGTTAGAAACTGGATATTTACCTTTAGTATATTAGTTATAAAATTTACAAGCAAATCTTTTATTTCCTATGTATTTCAGAGGCGTACGAATCTCGAGAACATCTTTGTACTAGGCTTGTCCCGATTGTGTTCGTAAAAAGTTGGAAAGTTGCTCACTTGAGAGCCAAAAAGTTGCTGAAACGTTGGCAAAACGGTGCTCAAGTTTTTCAGAAGTCGCCTTTTGGCGACCTCCCTCTGTAAAATGGTCGCCACTACGATAAATCAAATCGTTTTTAAAGAAGGACACTTTGTTTCACTTTACATGTGATTAGTACCTCTAGCTTCTGACTTCCATAACCATTACACTAGATTTGTCTCTAACCTTAACTTCCGTAGGCCACTTATACATAATAATTATGGAGCCTCTACTTTTACTTTCATTGCATCGAAAATTTGGGAGACTATTCCATTGCATCTAAAAAAATTACATTATTACCCTTTTTCCAAACAATGCAAGCTTTATCTGCTAAATTCGCAATCTGTTTCCTAGAATACATTGATTTTAGTTTACTTTAGTTCTTTTGTTCTATTGTTTCATTTGACTCATATATCCACATATCTTTGTTTACTTTAGCACTTTTACTCTGTAAAACTATTTTTATTACGCTTATTGTCTATGCCAGTTAGTTTAACGTGGCAGTGACCAACTCGGAAGCATCTGCTACTCTGGTCACTGCGCACATTTTAATTCCGTTAGTTTCAGTCTTACTTTATTTTGATTTTGTTTTATAATGTACCTACTGTAATGCAAATTCTATATAACAGTGCAAAATAAAAAAATAAAAAAAGATAGTACCGCTGACCAGAACGAGCCCACATTGAAATCGTTCCGACGATGTTAGTTTTCGCTTTCAACAGTTTTTGTTGTTGAGCAGTCTTATTTACCGTTAAAACTAAATAAAAGAAAAAAGAAAAAAGAAACAGGTAAGAAAGACAAGGATACAAAAATTGTGATTAAATTCCCTTAGTGATTACATTGGAAAAATCCTATTGATGAACAATCAGCCTTTTCTACTGCACCATTTGGCGACCTGCTCGTAAAATTTAGTCGCCAAATTATTTTTTAACTCGCCATGGCGACCAAACCAGTCGCAGCTTGGAGCGCTGCAAAAATAAAAAATGTTGCTTCCTAAATTTTAAAAGTTGCGACCTAAATTTCTTGATATTTATATATAAACGTTGATTAAGAGCTTTATTTTTCGTCGGTCAAGAAAAAAAATTGAAATTTAGCTCTAAAGAATTGCTCGCAAATATGGGCGAAAATTAAGGGCACTTATATAAGTCTAACGGAACAAAGCACTTGGTGTCATGTGACAGGTTATGTGTTCAAACTTCACAAAGTTGATAAACGTTCAAGAAGTTTGCATAAACTGAAGTTTTCTATGAAATCGTAAACTTTTTCATGCTTGATATGTGCTCTAAACCTAGTTCAAAAGTTTGCTCAGAAAGGCAAAACTTGCTCGAACTTGCTAGAACCGCAAAAATTTTCTCAAATGTTGCAGACCACGATCGGGACAGGCGTACTTTTTTACCCATCAACTCGAGTGATAGGCACCGAAAGATGGCCAAGTTTTTTATCTAGTAATATATCGACTGAAGAATGTTATGGCTTCGGTAATGATTACTGCGAAAAGAGTTTCCTTTTTACCCCACACAAAGCAGTACAATAATAAATTAGAAGTCTGAATTTAAAATTAAAAACAGCCTGGTATCATAGGCTTGTGGTAAGGATGGCAAGAGACTTGAAAACCGAAGTAGTAAACGTAGTAAGATTTTGAAGAAACTGCGATATTATCAACCAAAGAGAGTGCCCATTCACGACCAAATCATTGTGCAAACTTGATTTATCGTGCGCGCAAGTTTTGAAGGCAAGCGGCAGCTTATTATTTTTTTTCGGAAGTTCACTTTTTATATGTATTTCTTCAAATAATTTATAGTCTAAACATTTCGATCGCGACTGACAAGAAGAAAGGTTTCATTAAGTTCAAGTGGCGTGCTTGTGGACTAGCTAGGTGTAGCTAAGCACAGACCACTATAAAAAAAAACATTTGAACATTTTATTTTTGGACATTTTGAAAGGCATGTTAATTTAACACCTTGCCAGATGGTTTGTCTTTAAAGGCCACGCAAACAATTACCTTTAAATTGAAGGAAACCTGAAAATAACATTTTACTAAAATAGAAAAACACTAAAGAGATAAAAATAGACCATAAAGGGACGAGGACAGTTAAGGATGGAGAAAATTAACACGATTTACAAACGACAAATTTGAAACATTTAGCCATGCGCAAACCGTGGCATAGCTTCTTTAATCAAAGGTTATGGCATATTATTGTTTTGGTGATCACTGCATACACACCTACAAAGGTCATTTTGCTTTTCACGGCAAAATCGAATTCGTGAAAGCCTTCTCTCCGAGGGGGTAAATTGGCCGGAAATGTTCCGGGCAGAATTACGAGAGGTAAAAGGCATACATCGCCAGATAATTGGAAACTTTCTTGTTTTACGTAATTGAACCCAGCCAGTGGGGCTTATCAGACGCAAAGTGAGTTGCGTAAGGATGGAGTAGACGCTGTGAATGGACACTGTGGTTTTGATTGAGCTTTTTGTAGATATATTTTATTAAGGCGGGGGTAAACGTGAATAGGCGTGAAATTTGAAGTGATATAAAAAAGGAAATTGTTAGGATTAAGATGGATTGGAAACACTACCAGAAAGTTGACCCCCGCAAAAGAGAGCCCCAGGTTGCTAGGGGACTGTTTGGTGTCCGTCTACTAATTCTTCACTTCAAATTTCAATTTTCCAAATCCATCAAATCTTCAACATTTCATATTTTCCTCAATTTAAGCTATCCTTTGAGAAAAAATATCTCTTTCCTAAAATGCCCAAAAATCACCCAAAAATCGACACAAAACCGCCAAACAGTGGTTAATGAGATGAGCAGAGAGATTTAGTGTCGCTTGAAACGTGACCGAGATATTGGCAGAGAGGCCGTGTTAAGCGACCTCAAAAGAGCCTTCACGTTTACCCCCGCCTTAACCAAGCCGCGGGAAGTATAGGAGAAGATTAAAAGTAAACGGTCTTATTTGCAGGTCAACTGTACAGGTAACGAGACACGATTGGAAAACTGTGACCATCCCCCGTGGGGGAACCACTCCTGTGGTCATTTTGAAGACGCGGGTGTTCGATGCGTTGGCCCGGACACAACACGAGAATGCGTGGACGACTGTGGGGCGGGCTACTTCAAAGTCAAGGGGAGAATGGAATGCGGAGTATGTATGGCCTCGTGCTTAACGTGTGCTGCTAACTCTGCCAGCAATTGTACATCGTGCGATAAACCTCGTTTCTTAAAAGGTAATCTTTTTGAATAGGCCATTTCTGAATTACCTTTAGCCTCTTTCTTAAAGCGAGTCTTAGTGCTCATCCTTTCATATGAAAATGAGATTTCATTCACATGCAAATTAAACTCATTTTCATATGAATGGTTGTGCACCAGGCCTCGCTTTGAAACAGAGGCTTTAGGTAACTCGGAAATGGTCTATTGTTGCAGCCAACTCAAAAATCAGTAGAGTGGGGTTATACGCCTCTAAAGTTATCGCACGGTCAATATCTATGTTCTCAAATGGTTGCTTACGCTCATCTCCTATGGCCTCGATTCTCTCGTAGAAAACTCGCTCTCAGCAAATTAAGGCGAATAGTAATTGTAAGATTATTAGTGCCTAAAAACCGCTTTTTGTTTCCTTTTAAGGTAATACTTGTCAAACGTACTGTGGAGACGGTTTTTATGGAGATACCACTGACCGGAAGTGCAAACTTTGTGATCCCGGATCAGCATGTCGCACGTGCGCTGATGGCGCTTCTCCTTCTGCTTGCACAAGTTGCCATGACGACCAATACCTAAATGGAACCCGGTGCGTTGTCAGCTGCTCTCCGCTCCACGTGGCTCAAAAGCGACACCTGCGTTTGGCGGGAAACCGGCCAACCAACCTCGAAGGCCGCGTTGAAGTGTATCGTTCCGGTGCCTGGGTTACAGTATGTGACCAGACATTTGATTTCCGCGAGGCTACAGTGGTCTGTCAAGAACTCGGCTTAGGCTTTGCTATCAAAGCTATCAAAAGAGCAGCTTATGGTCGAGGTACTGGGCGTGTTTGGACTGATCTTCTAAACTGCACTGGGCGGGAAAGCTCGATTCACGACTGCCCCTTGGTAAAGCGAAGTTTCAGCTCGCTGTGCTACCACGGCAACGATGTGGGCGTAGTGTGCGCAGGACCTGTGAAGAAGCAGATAACCAATCAGTGCGTGAAACAGTGTAATGCAGGGTGGTTTAAAAATGACATGGACGTCTGCGAGACCTGTGCTGCACAGTGCTATGAGTGTATGGGAACAAGCACCCGTTGCACAAAATGCATGGCGCCCAAATTCTTGAAGAACGATGCTTGCGTTGACAAGTGTGCGGCAGACGAATACGGCCACATCCCCGCGCGCGAATGCCGGAAGTGCAACACGGACATTTGCGTCACCTGCAGTGATGGCTCTGACGACAGCAACTGTACCTCGTGCAAGGAACCCAAGGCACTCATGAACGGTAAGTGTGAAGACAACTGTGGACCGAAGATGTATAAGAAAAATGGCCGCTGCGTCGATGACTGTGGTATTTCGTTGTACAAGTATCCAGGTAACTTCTCTTGCCTGCCTTGCCCCAACCAGTGTATCGCATGCGAGTTCAAGTCAGGGAAACCCGTGTGCACAATTTGTAACCCTCCTCTTGTGCAAGACGAGGCTACCGGGACATGTGTGGTGAATTGCACTGCTGGGAAATACGCGGTGCCTCACATCAACTTCACATTACGTACCTCACCGTATTTGAGACTGTCTTACGGTGTGGATTACCTGGAGGGTCTGTTGGAAGTGTACCATGAGGGCGTGTGGGGGACGGTATGCGATGATGGATGGGATTTCGCTGAGACGAACGTTGTTTGTAGGGAGCTGCATCTTGGAAAAGCTGACACCACGGCCTCCTTAGGCCACATTCCCAAGGGAACCGGCAAGATGTGGTTGGATGACATTTTCTGCGTCGGCAACGAGAAATCCTTGCTGAACTGTCGCCATCGTCCTTGGGGTCAATCCAACTGCCAGCATAACGAGGACACTGTCCTTCGATGTACCGGGCCGGGCGTGCGCACGTGCAAGGCCAAGTGCCCCGATGGCTTCTTTGCGAAGGGGAACACGTGCCAACAGTGCAACTTCACGTGCAGCACGTGTCGCGATAGTGTGAATAAGTGTGTCACGTGCGCCGAAGGATTCTTCCAGAAAAATGACACGTGCGTCAAAAACTGTGGCATTGGTTATTTCCTGGACAAGGTTTGTAAACCTTGTAACTCACGCTGTGCCGATTGCGAAGTCAAGGCTGACAACTGTACGTCGTGTTCGCCGCCATTATTTAGGAAAGGGAAGGACTGTGTCGAAAATTGTACCGGTGGTTTTAAACCCTCCTCAAGGCCGCTAGTCCGTCTCGTAAATGGAAACACACCAATCGAGGGCAGAGTCGAGGTGAGGTGGCTTGATATCTTAGTCATAGTAAAGATTCCACTTAGCGCTTCCTGTAATCTCTAAAAGAGCCTCAGAAACTCATTAATAATTCATTAAGAAAAGACAAAAGAAATGAATGTTTAATGAGTGTCTTTATATCTGATATAGACACGGCTAAATTCGACCAAAATGACGCCAAATCTAAATAGCATTGCAATAATGAGATAATCTACTTCAGAGGATTTCATTAAGTCTTGATTTATGTGTAAAAGACTCTGAGTGGTCGTCTACAAGAGCTTAAAAACAAAGGAAAAGCCCAGTTGGGTAATCCCAAAAGTGGTCGCGATCGCTTACGGGAGCGATCGCTTACGAGAGCTTTTCATTACAAATTTAAGTCACAGTTCAAAAGGCGTTTAACAAAGGTGATCGTAACTAGAGTTGCTCGCTTACGAGTGTGGTCGGAAGGAAAACTTCGACTGTACATAATGTCTATTTGTAGTAAATGTCTTAGAATCTGTTGAGATTAGCACTGAAAAACCCGACTGTGGATTGGTCAATTAAGATATTTCTTTTATTTACAACCAGTTTGTTTACTTTTCTTACTGAACCAAAGTGATAATAAATAAAACTGAGCAATATCTTATTGAACGTCTTTGCGAGTAACCGCGAAATTTTCCAAAAAGACCAAACCAAAAATTCCGCAAGTCACCAGCGCGCTTTCGATTGTTTGAAAAACAGTCTGGTCAAATGGACTAAAGTTTTAGCTTGCACATGCGCTGTGTCGTGAGCGCCCCCTCAAAAATATACGCCCCTCAATCCTCTTAAAGGATATTTTGGAAGAAAGCGTCCGTTATTCAGTAAGCGGGCCTGTCGTAAAAAGGATCTCTATGAAAATGGACGCTTTGCAATATCGTGAAATTTAATTGCTAAGGTAGTACGAGCCCTTTCTGTGACTTCTGTGGTCGTAACAACAGGATGGCCCTCCCTGTCTGGGGTGGAGTAGGGGATTGCTTCTCTCAAAATCTGCTCGTCTCACTTTACTACTACCCAGTTCTCAAAAGAACTTTCCGTTCGAAATAATGCGCGTTTTCGTGGCAGGTTCTTCATAACGGAGAATATGGCACGGTCTGTGACGATGGCTGGGATCTTCTTGATGCCAACGTCGTTTGCAACATGTTGAACATGGGAAATGCCTCACGAGCTGTCACCAGAGCAGGATTTGGATCTGGAACAAATAAGATTTGGTTGGATGAAGTCCAATGCCGCGGTAAGTCGTCGACTGAATGTCTTTTGGTCCCAAACTGTCACAACTGTACGGAGCTCTTTCGAGTTTCCGTTCTTGAACTACAAGCAGTTGCAAAAAGGTTGAGACATTCACTCGAAATTTCACCTCTTCCTGCTAAAACCCTATTTCCAAACCTAAAGAGAAGTCGCAATGCCCCTTCTCCCCCTCCCCCCATTGCAATGTTGATACCCTTTAGTTTTAATGCTAGATCAAGATGAAAACAACTTTGCATGGGGGGAGGGGGGGTTAGAATGTGCTGACCTCTATGTCACGCATTATAGGGTGTTTTACAGTGAGTGTCTCAACTCTTTTTGCAATTGCTTGCAAGCAGTTGCAAAAAGGTTGAGACATTCACTCGAAATTTCACCTCTTCCTGCTAAAACCCTATTTCCAAACCTAAAGAGAAGTCGCAATGCCCCTTCTCCCCCTCCCCCCATTGCAATGTTGATACCCTTTAGTTTCAATGCTAGATCAAGATGAAAACAACTTTGCATGGGGGGAGGGGGGGTTAGAATGTGCTGACCTCTATGTCACGCATTATAGGGTGTTTTACAGTGAGTGTCTCAACTCTTTTTGCAATTGCTTGTAGTTAGGAGTATTACTACTCCCCCCTGGATTGGACTCTAGTTTATCTGACGTTAGGGGGGGACGTTGGCTTGTGAGGTTTTGTACTGTTGTGAGGTTGAAAGAACTTTATTAGATAAAATATGTAACATAATGACCATACTAGTAAATGATTGTGAACAGTTCTGACTAGTTAATCTACAGTTGGATTATTTAACCGAGTTGAAAGGGGTGCAATTGTTCTCGCTTAAGGCGTGGTATTCGCCCTTTCGCCTTCAAAACCGTAAGATACTTTTTTCCTTGTCAGCCACAACGCTAAACGATTTTAGTCTGACTTAGATCGAAACTAGTCTCGAGCACGATTCACACAATAGATTCTTGACCTCATGTGAACAATTTTGACTTAGTATGAACACAGTGTAACACGTTCTCATCTCTTCCTTTTTAGGGAATGAGACTTCGCTTATTGCTTGTCAGCATATCGGTTGGGGCCGAGAAAATTGTGATCATAGAGAAGATGCTGGCGTGGTCTGCAAGGGCCCTGACAGGTCACGTGACTGCTTGTCCAACTGTTCATCCGGGTTCTTCAACAGCTCTGTCGATGGAAGCTGTGGTCAATGTAGTCCGGACTGCAAGCAATGCTACGGATCGCCAGAAAACTGCACGGTGTGCGACAAGGGCAAGTTTTTGAACAGAACTGGGAACGTGAGTTCCTGTGTGACGGACTGCAAAAAGGGCCAGTTCGGAGATCCTGTAACAAAACAATGCCTGGACTGCTGGAAGGACTGCTCGGACTGCGTCGAGAATCCGAAACGCTGCACGGAATGTCCCAAGGGAAAACACCTTCTCCAGAATTCGTGCGTCGTTAACTGCTCTCGTGAGGCGAACAAGATTGTCAGCGGTGTTTCTGACATTAAGCTCGTGGGGTTCAATTCCTCGACCGAGGGCCGCGTGGAAATCCTGTACAATGGCGAGTGGGGGACCATCTGTGATGACAGCTTCGACATGAACGAAGCGGCTGTTATTTGTCGGCAGCTGAAGCTGGGGAAAGCTCTGGCCGCGTACTCGTCCGCGAGATATGGCCGGGGGACTGGAAAGATCTGGATGGACGATACCCAGTGCACTGGTAACGAGCGAAAACTGCAAGACTGTCGATTTCATCACGGTACGATAAACAAAGGGACGGACCATTATTTTTTTAGGGGGGCTGGGAGGGGTTGGGCAATTCCCCCCTCAAGAATTCGTACACAGCAAAAACTGATTTGTGATGTTAAACTCATGCCCACCAAAAAATGATGCTCAACTCAAAGGGAAAAAACATTCTTGCCCAGAATTTCATGCCTCAGACAGACATGTTTGTTTATTGTTTATTTATTATTGAAATTGCTCAACCCCCCTCCCCCCCCCCCAACCCTTAAAAAATAATGGTCCTATATGATCTGTCATTCTCTAAATAAAGACATCCATGAATCCAGGTGCGAAAGAAATCTGTAGGATTGTCAAATAGGTGTACCTCTCAGAGAGGCCCTGAGCGTTGCCCCAGAGTAAACGAATGGTCGTGCTGAAAAGTATTTGCTTTGACAGCTTTTTTCCGCCCGCGCCCTTTAAAAGCTCGGTTGTTAATTTGGTAGATTTTGTTAGTTGCTGTAATTGTGCCAGTTTTTTTCCCTGTGAGAGCAAACAATTCAAAAAGGGTAAAAAGCCCTATCAGCTATTGTACTCATTTTTCATTGGATGCCAAAGTGAAGCTTGTTTTTCCGCGAGCGGCAAAAACATTAGCTATGTGTGCGTGACAGCGAGTTGTTTAGGCACGTGACTCAAAATAAAAGTGCATCGCATCACGGTTCACAATAATTGTCACGCAAGCTCAAAGTGTGAAGAAGTGGCCGCCACTGTAGATGTCACGCAAGCTTATTGCTCCATTGGACAACCAGGCTCCTGACACTACCGACATTTTATGATTCCTTGCAGTCTCTGTACTATAGTAACCCACCTCAATGTTGCTTACTGCTTTTAGGGGGTTTCGGGAAAACCAACTGTGGTCACAGCGAAGATGCCGGCGTCAAGTGCTCGGGTCCCGATCTTTCCACGAGGTGCGTCTCTGATTGTGGAGACGGTTTCTATGACGACAAGGACACGTGCAAGCGTTGTCGTGACACTTGCAAGACTTGCCTTGGGAAGCCAGATCGGTGCGCAAGCTGCAGTCCGCCATACTTCCTGGAGTTTGCAAGTTGCGTTCAAGAATGTCCACTGGGTAAATTTGGCAACACCAAAAACAGGATGTGCGAGCGTTGTGATATTCAGTGCCAAACGTGCTTCAACGGCGAAAAGAACAATTTGTGCAAGTCTTGTCGTGAAGGACTTTTCTTGAGTGAGTACTGCCAAGGTCGCATGTTTCATAACCTCTATGCATACGTTTTACTAACGTAATGGTTAATGCACGTGCCGAAACAAGCCATGAAAAACCTCTCTAGATATATATAGAACAAAGTCCTCTATATGGTGACAACAAGCAGTTATGGTCGGTTTGCGACCAAACTGGAAGAGAAAGTTTGTCGTTAAGTCACGCAAACTCGTCACGCTAACGAGCTCGTCACGCCAATTTTCTTTTCTTTTCAGTGGGACTAAAATGCGTAAAGGATTGTGGGGTTGACATGAAGCCCGTGTCCTCGTTGTTTCCGCCCAAGCCAACCAAACCGTTGGTTCGTCTAGTCGATGGCAAAAGTAAACAGGAAGGGCGAGTTGAAGTCTATTACGGCGGCCAGTGGGGAACTGTTTGCGACGACGACTGGGACCTGAAGGAAGCGTCCATTGTTTGCAAGGAACTTGGCTTTGGAAGAGCTAGAGAAGCCCCTAAACACTCGAAATTTGGGAAAGGTGAGTCTTCCTCAATAATACTACTAATAATAATTTTTCTCTTATAATCATCGTTAGGAGAGTGTTTAGTCTATGGCGCGCAGAGAAATGATGATAACGATGGAAACGACAATGATGACTGAGAAAGACTGTTCAACAAGAAAAACTTTTGAAAACGAAAACTGACTCTTCGAACGATTGGTGGGCTCGTTCTGGTCAGCGGTACTAACCCCATATAAAGTGGCACAAAGTGTCCTTCTTTTAAAACGACTTGATTTATCGTAGTGGCGACCATTTTACAGAGGGAGGTCGCCAAAAGGCGACTTCTGAAAAACTTGAGCTTTGAGCGCTGCAATAATGGTGACGACGACAACGATAATGATGACGATGGTCTATGTGGGAGCTTTTTGATGCTGGATTACCCGTGGGGTTGGCTTTCAGCAGTTTACTTGATTTTACACCCGTTGTTTAAGGGTCCAATTTGTCAGGCCATGTTACTGATTGAATTCCAAAAAAAGATGTCCAAGGTCTTGAATACTCTTTTCCTTTGGCCATCATAGCTTAATAAGAAACTGCGGTGACAAACATGACAATAAAACGCATACTTATCTTCAATTTCAATTTAGCTGTTTCTTCTATTCCAAACGGTCACTTCTGAAGATGTATGTCGAAACACACGAAACGTTAAGTGAAATTAATTTAGTTTTCCAAAATGCGTTTTATTGCCATGTTTGTCACCGCAATTTGTGTACTATTTCTTATTAAAATGTACAAAGAGAAATTTTGTCAAAAAAAGAAAGAAGAACTGAAATGAGATGAGTTGTTACCTTAAAACATTCTACACAACAAATTGAGTCGAGAAAAGTCACGCAGCCTGAGAATTTTCTTCTCCTCGTGACTTTTGTATTGATCCGTCCCCTAACTTCAAAATCTTCTTGACATCTGCTTTACGTCTAGTCTAGGAATGCAAGTAAGGAATTTATCCAAAGTAGGTAGACTTCACCTCTTGACATCGCTTATCAAATGCATACCCAAATGCGTCATTAGCTATCGCAGAATAACAAAATAAGAGGATTGAAGAGAGATTCATTCTATGACCTTAAGAAAAAAATGAATGTCTATATAGGCCCAATGTAAGCAGAAACGTTTTTTCATTGATGCTTTTTCGTCGAATTTTCTGCACTAGTATATGATCGGGCTCCGCTTTCAAATTTCTCAACCCTGGACTGCGTTTTCAAAAGTATGCGTAGAGTGTTAAATGCCCTCTGTTATCTCATATCTTTTCTACAGTCGTGCTCGGGAAGACAATCGCGAGAGAACTGAACGCGAACGCAAAGAGTGAGCTCCTTTTTCCGTCTTTGGCCCGTCCCCCGTCCCCCGCACCAACCCCACCCCCTTCCCGACGTGTTCCATTTTAGCCCGTCCCCCGACCCCCGTCCTCCGCACCAACCAAACCCCCTTCCCGACGTGTTCCACTGTCCACTGAACATGTGTTAGAGAACACTGTTTCCGATCGTGTCTTGGCTCATCAATGTGGACCATAGGCGAAAAAGCCTTGATAATGTTTTGTTTGATTGTAGGAAATGGGATTATCTGGATGGATAATGTGAATTGTTTTGGTTACGAGACCTCTCTGACGCAGTGCCGTCAAGTCGGTTGGGGACTGGGTAACTGTGACCCGTTGCACAGGGAGGATGCAGGTGTTGTCTGCGATAACACTACTGTGGAAGAAGTCAGCAATAACTATTGCAGGAGACTCAATAATGGATCGTGCAAAGATTTGAAGGTAGCAGCTTATACCTGAATGTTAATATTCATACAATACATTCCTTGGGGCCTGTTTACAAGGAGGGAGGGTTACCCTAGCTAGCGGGTTAACCCTAGCTGGAGGGCAAAAGATAGCCCGGGTTTACAAGCAGAATGTCACGGGGAGAGTAACTCTACAACCCGGGAAACCTTAATGCGCGGTCACGCTCAAAGGGTCTGGAAACAATTAGAAAGTTAACCCGGGTAGGCGGGTTAACCCTACCTGGAGTGATTACAAGGGAAAAAGTTAACCCGCCTACCAGGGTAACCCTAGCACGCAGATAGCCGCCTACCCGGGTAGTCCTAGCTGCCTTGTAAACACGTCGAAGAAAAAAAGAGGAAATGAGCGAGTGTTAAGGTAACCGGCTTGCTAGGGTAACCCTCTCTCCTTGTAAACAGGCCCTTAGATTATTTATGGTACTTCCTTATATGGGCTATATAGATATGTGAAGCCCAAAGCGTATGGTTTTTAAGCTGTTTTGGTCTGATGAAGGGCATAGATTCTGACCATTTAGTCTGATATAGGGTACGTTTTTTTCACTCTAGCTCGGCATTGAGTATTTTGTTTACAAGGAACTTATTTTTTCCCGCGTCACCATTGCAAATTTGTAACCCTTATCAAATGTTTAGACAAATGAAAAGCCATTTCTGTCCAAATACGTTGGAGGCTTTGGCCTTCTACAAACAAACAACTAGGTTTCATATAGGATCGGTTTTGGCGTTGATCATCTGTCCCGAACAGAGATAAATAGGTAAATCGTATTCAGTAGACGAATTCGGCTAAATTATTTACATCCTTGTTGCAATCCAATTCAGACCACATGGTGATTTCATTTTGGGAAATTTGTCGCGCACAACTGAGTGCTTGAAGGTTTGTACAAACCTGCAATAGACCAATTTTGATATATTAAAATTCAGCCTAAAACAATAGACCTCATTACGAGGCTCTGGGGAATACCTACAGAGAATATATCGAAATTGGTCTATTGTAACCTCTTAAATGAATCAACAAGGATGTAAACACGTTAGCCGAATCCGTCTATTATAACGACTGTCGAACAACAACAACAGCAACAACAACAACAACAGGAAACGTAGACTGTAAGCAGCCTCTCTTTTGCTCGAAAATCCGTGGAGAGGAACGCAATAAAGAACGCGACACAAGCGAGCGGTGGGTCTTGAATGTGCGAGTGCAATCTGCGTTTTTCGCACGGGTTTCCCAGCGACAGAAACAGCAACAGCACTCGAAAACAACAACAAAGAAGCCAATATTTCGCGATTTATCCCTTGGCATTGTTCTAATCGTCACTTTGTCTTTTTTTTTCAGGAGTGCGATTTGTTCAACAGAGTCACGTGTGTTGATCTAGACGTTTTTAATGAAGCCTCGAATGAGATCGGCCAGCAGAAGTCCGTCTGTTTACAGTGTCCAGATGGTACCGCTGGCGACGGCAAGGAATGTAGAGGTAAACAACTGACCGACCTAGAATTAGTCTCCTCCGCAGCCGTTGTTTAGGATGTCACGCAACGCTCTCCCCAAAGAAACGCGTTTCTTTGGTCTATTTTGAATGGCGTGACACTGAAAACCAGCAATTGAACTCCAAACCGTATGATTGCCTATACAACTGCAGTGCTCTCAGCCAATCACAATCGAGTAATTTTTTCATGTGTATTATTATACCCAGAAACGTTTTGTGTAACTTTTCTTGCCACAACGAAACAAAATCATAACAGACGTTGAGCGAGACATTTCCCAGGTTAGCGTTATAAAGTCAGGTTTTTGACTGAATGGTGGAGTGTTACATGTTTTCTTTTTTTCAGCCGTGGCATCCAAGCTCCCAGAATTCGATCGGACTCCAACAAACAAGACAGTCAACGCGCAAGACGTGATCACCCTGCAATGTCGCTCCAAGCCTCCTCGAATTTTTCCCACCGTGCAGGACTGGCGAAAAGAGGGGAAGCCTCTCCTTGCAGAGGATATAGCCAATGGTCGAATCGTTTCGAACGCTGGTCAGCTGTTGATAAAATCTGCCACGAGAGAGGACAGTGGCAATTATACCTGTACTCTAGTCAATAGCGCCGGCAACATCACTAGCAACAGATCTGAAGTTATAGTCAAAGGTAACATGTTGCTAGCAAGACTGATTTTTGATCTTGTGTGCTTTCAGTTTTTTTTTACGCAAAACTGTTTTTACGCAACCAAAACAACAAAACCGTTTATTTCACCCCATAGTTAGAAATAATTTATTGCAGTATTATGAATTAAATACAAAAGTGATACTTTAGTAAAGGTGCTGGCTACCCGAAATAAATGCCAGGCAGCCAATTAAAGGAAAACATATTTTACATATTTAGGTAAGGGACAGCAACGAACAAACGTAGACATACGTACAGAATAACCCAAGGAAAAAACAAATGAAACGGGATTTCCCACTGAACATTTTTCGGAACAACTGGAATACCTTTAGAAGGATTTCCGTTTTTCTCGTTTTTACTGGAATGTTTAGAAAATCACTTGATGAAATACACGAAACAGTCACTTTTTCTGTGGAAGGTTTCTTTTCAAATGATGTCAAATGGTACACTATCGTACTGTGCCAATCATTTTGTTTGTCGAGAGGCTGGGGTACTCCATTTGGCGAAAATGTTTCACCAGTTTTTCCACGGAAAGCGTTTTTCATTTTTGTTGCATTTGAGCAGTACATTGATTGTTTTGTCGTTAAATGCGTAGGAACAGAAAAGGAACAAAATTACACACACACACATATATATGATAACGCTCAATTTAGTGGGTACAGAGATGTTTTTGATTGGTTGTTATTTGCGCGGGAAAATTCAAAACCATCCAATAACCATTAAGGGACAGAGAGACATGCTACGTCAGTTAACGCGCGAATAGAAAAGTCTGTTTACGCGTGTTGCTCAACTCTTGGTTTTATCGTTTTTTTTTTTTCTGCGCAGAGGCACCGCGAATTCTCGGCGTCCTGTCAGCGGATGTCGGCAGGGATGGCGATGCAAACCTAAGCTGTATCGTATCGTGTTACCCTCCAAGCAACGTCACGTGGAAATTCAAGGGAAGGAACCTCACCCGCTCTGCGAAATACGAGTTCATAGACAGCACTTATACGCTGAAGGTTAAAAACGTTCAATTTGTGGACGCGGGGCTTTACGAATGTTCCTTGGTCAATGAGCTTGGAGAGGCTCGCGCTAATGTAACTCTCACCGTTGGATGTAAGTGTTGAATTATTGTAGTAAACTGTTGATGTGTTCCTATTCAATTGAGAAACTTTCTTACTTTGTAACACTAGTCTAAAGCTAAAAAATGTAATAAGGCTTAACAATTGATTAAAAATTATAATTTATAGTTTAAATGGCTTCTTTGGCGCGGAAAAAATGAGCAGTTGATTGCTTAACTCTTTTTTTGTTGTGGCTGGTTGAATTTTCTTATCAATCTGGGAGGCAGATTCTCAAACTTACAATTTGGCTAAACTCTCTTCATTAATCAACACGTTTATATTACAGGAACACGCCTTGATTTCAAATGTTTCATTTCAAATGTTTCAGTTGCTTTACAACCAGTCAGTACAAAGAATGAAGTCAGCGTGTCGGTTTTGCAAAAGGTGTTCAAATGGCTTATTTATATTGAAAGACACACAACTGGGTTTTAGAAACTTTCTGTACAACAAACAAATTTTATGTTTTGCGGTAAAACAAATTTCAACTGTTCTTATTCCTGTTTCTTTTCCTCTCTAGTGACTGTTGAGTTCGCAGACCACCCCACAGGCGCTGTGTTTAATGAGGGAGACCAGGTTACTCTTAATTGCAACGCAACGGGGGTCCCTTTGCCTCAGATTGCTTGGAAGAAAGGAGGGGAACTGGTAATGAACAGCATTAAGCACACTGTCACAATATACCCGGTTTCAAGCAGAGGATACACGGCGAGCCAGTTACAAATACGGCGAGTTAGCAAAGAAGACGTTGCTGTGTATTCTTGTATCGCATGGAATCGTGGTAGCATTCGCGTGTGGCAGACAACAGTGCTCTTAATTGGCAAGTTTCATTTTACTTACTTTGTTTTTGAAAGTGAAGAATGATCAACGCAGTATATTTTCCAATTTAAGCAATTGGAAAGAAGAAGCCTGAAATCAGGGCTTCAACGAGATTAATTCGAACCCGTGTCCTCTGCGATACCGGTGCGATGCTCTACCAACTGAGCTATGAAGCCAAACATTGGGAGCGAGGTCAATAGCTGTTATCGGAGTTGAGCCCGCTGTCAAATATTCCTTTGTTTAGAGCGGCACACAAACGAGGCTAAAAGGTCAATACAATGCAGTATTGACCCTTTCGCCTCGTTTGCATGTCAAACCGCTGATAACTGCGATAAGAGCTATTTGTTGAGTTCATATCTTCCCGTGAGGAATGAAATGATGTGATGTATCTACGAAATAATTCATATATGAACTGCGGTTGTAGATAAAAGTGAAGAATGATCATCGCAATATATTTTCCAATTTAAGCAATTGGAAAGAAGTATCGCGGAGGTCACGGGTTCGAATCCCGTTGAAGCCCTGATTTTTTTCAGGCTTCTTCTTTCCAAAATATACTGCGATGATCATTCTTCACTTTCATCTACAACCGCAGTTCATATATGGATTATTTCGTATTTAAATCACATCATTACTTTGCTTTTGTTTCTTTATTCTCAGCATGTAGATACATGTATTAGGCGTTATGTTCTCTACATTATACAATTTTCGTTTTGAACAGAACCAGGACTTTGGGTGGGACGATTGATTTTTATGCAACTTTCAATCATTAAGCTTACTTTGCCGGTTCAAAAATACTGTCTGCCGTACTGTTTTTATTGATCGATTTATCCGGACTTTCTTCAAACACTATCTCGTCCTCTTCCTATACATACTTTTTGCGCTTGCGTTTGTCAGCGGACACCCCTCCGAGCCATGCGCCCACGCTCATGGCTTTGCATTAGACACCCCTGTTGCTATGCGACTGCGCGCTACAAAAAAACATGGCTCCGAGGGTTTAGGGCAAAATTTTATTTTCCTCAATCCCCAAATGGATTCAATTCAAAAGTTTGTTCTGTAACCAAGGAACCATGTTAGAATATTGTTATATGGATTGTGGCCTTCTATATTAATTGTAGGTTATCAGACCCGGCGTTTGCTCGAAATAATGATTCTAATTGCTAGTTTTCGTGTGACGCTGTCATATTCCGAAATAAGATCAAAATACCTATCCGAAACTCAATGACAAATATTTCTGTAACCTCACAGCCGCCATAATTGTGCACCTCCAAGAGACACCAACATGGTGTCTCCAAACAAAGCGCTTTAAAATTGGATGTTTAATATTTTTCTGAATAACGTAGTTACGAAAACAATGTACGGACCTTCATCTTGATAAGGTAGTTTATATAAATCAATCCTCTGTCATATGTCAGATACTTGGTCTTGGTTGGTTGTCATCTCTATTCTTGATGGCATGACAGTGAAACTAGCAATATATATATATTTTTAGGTCCGCCGATTATCACCAGCCCTCCGAAAGACATCTCTGTGCTCTCTGGGGCAAATGTGACTTTCTTTTGCCCAGGTTTGGGCGTCCCAGAGCCCGGGCTGACGTGGCTTAAGGATTCCGAGACTATTCAGCCATCGAAGAGAGTAGTTATTGACGCTAAGGCCCGTTCCGTTCAGTTGTTTATGGTGACAGTGGCAGACGTTGGAAAGTATACATGCGTTTATAAGAATAGACTTGGTGAGGACAGGAAGTCAGCAGTACTTCGTGTGGATGGCATTGATCCAGGACAGTGTAAGTTGGTAACGGGCGGGGCTGTAATACTGAGTAGGCTTAGGTAGGGCAGGTATGGTAGAATACACAGAGCATGCATGACAGTGAAAGACGTATGGTAGGGTAGGTAGGGGAGTGGTTTACTGGGTAGACAAGAGTAGAAAAGCGTAGGGCAGTGTAGGGAAGATTAGGGTACAATAGTGTAGGGCAGGGTAGGGTAGGTTAGGGCATAATAAGGTTTTTTTTGTAGGTGGAGAAGGGTAGGGTAGGGAAGAGTAGGGTAGGATAGGGTTGCGTAGAGTAAAGTAGAGTGCCCTAGAGTAGGGTAGGTACGGTATGGTAGGATAGGATAGGTTAGGTTAGTTAGGGTTAGGTTAGGTTAGGTTAGGTTAGGTTATAGTAGGTTAGGTTAGGGTTGGGCAGGGTATGGTTGGGTAGGATAGAGAAGGGTGGGCAGGTTAGCTTAAAGAAGGGAGGAATTGCCAGGGTAGGGATAGTGAATAGAACAGTAGGAAAGTGTAAGATAAAGGAGGAGAGGGGGAACGGTAGAGTAGTGTAGGGTAGAACAGGGTGGGATTGGGTTGGGAAGGTACGTTAGGATAGGGAAGGGGGTAGGTTAGGATAGTCAGAGAGAGGAGTCGGCAGGGTAGAAAAGAGTAGGGTATGAAGAGAGATGGGATGAAGAGAGAGGGAGAAGGGATGAAGAAAGAAGGTTAGTAGGGAAGTTAAGGTAGGGAAGGGCTGGGTAGAATGTAGTACGTAGGATAGCGTAAGGTTAGGTAGGCTAGAGTAGACTAGGGTAGGCGGAATGGGAGGTAGGTTAAAGTAGGGAATTGCGGTAGCTACAGATGGATGGGTAGAGGTAACTAGCAAGTAGGGTATGTTTACCTAAGCAAAAGTAGGGAAGTATGAATGAGAGTAGGGTGGTGTAAAGTAAGAGAGAGAGGGGCAAGTATTGTGATTGTATTGTCTACGTGGTGGTTTATACCAGTTTAAGAAATGGGTTTCAGATTGGTTTGGATTCAGATTGTATAAACAAAACTCACATTGCTTTTTTAAACTTTACTCCTAACAGTAACCCCTGCGCCACCATTGGCTCGAAAGAAATCCATCTCAACAGGGACGATAGTGGCTATCGTGGTAATTTTAGTCGTCATCATTGCTATCATCGCGGGCATCGTGTTGTATCGTTACTGCCACAAACGCAATGAAACATTCCAGTTTGCTGTGGATGGCAATTCTTTAAGGCCTTCTCTTCGAGCTCGGGTCAAGAATGCCATGAGTAAAAGACAGCCGTCGAGTTTGCACTACAATCACAGCCGAGATGAGGTTAATTTTGACGATAGCAAACCATTTGTAGACCACGACGAGCTCTGAGAAGCCAGGACCATGCAGTTCTTTCTTGTAATATTTGCGCTCTTTTAGACTTGGCTGTCCGTTAACGAGAAGTGGCCGTACGATAGCAAAGTTTTCGCTGGAGACGCCTGTAAATGAAAGGACATGAGGAACTCTGTGTATCAAGTAACAGTGTATATGAATTTAACTAAATAGAAGCACCGGCTGGCAATCTCAGGGATAGTCCTTGGGGCTCACAAGTAAACCATATCCCTGGGATATAGACAAAAAGACGGGGAAGGGAAGGGGCTGCCCTCTACAGTTTAACATGTTCGTATACAAGTTTTCTGTAGGTTCATAAAAAGTAATTGCTCCGTTTAAAACGGGTATTACATGGAAAGGCCTGTACCGCTAGAATACAGAATACCTGAGGTGTAGTACAGGGAGCCTGGGCTAGAGCAAACAATACCCGGTAGCGAACTGGGCTCTAATTAGGTAGCACCTGGCGAGGGTGGGAAGTTTGGCGTCCCAGAAATGGTATGCTGTTGTATTTTTAGACTGGTCATTTCGTAATGCGCAAAGAGTATATTTAGCCCTAGTAGGAATTAATATTTAACGTTCCTTGACGTGATATTTTCCACAGCAATTTTTAACGGACAAAAACGTCCTTAATAATTTTCATGTCCTTGTGATAGCCATTCCAAGATTATCGGTATTGTAGCTTTGTCAATTAAGGGTCTTGTGCTTCAAATTCATAGATGGCCTCTCTGAACTGTTGTTGGTTAAAAATGACAATTTCATTCAGATCTTCTCAAAGAAACTCGAGGGTGGCCACTTCAGTACGAAGAATACGTAATGTTAAAAAGTTATTCTTGCAACTAGTTCACCCAACACTCTGTATTTTTTTTGAGAGGTTAGGTTCTGCGTGACAATCTTAAAAACGAATTAGCTACGGATGGCTGGCCATGTGTAGGAAGTTCAACCTGAACTGCAAACAGTCTCACGTCAAAAGCGTGACTTGAGCTAGCCTAAGCAGCGATCGTGAGAGACTGCAGACCAACAAAGACCTCTGGCAACTCAAGTCACGCCTTCTAGCATACTGACTGGCTTTGTGTCAGTTGTCACGCCATGCACATGTCACTTCAATTTGAAGCTTCAACAAGAAGAACGCTTGGAAGGTTTTAGAGTTTTGTATTATTTCCAATACATGGTCAGTCTTTTGTGAGTGGCTGCTTGATACCTAAATGTAAGCCTTTGCCTAAGTGGATCATAGACCAGAACAATAGAATAAATCCATTTGATTTGAATTTTTGTTCAAGACGTTTTACATCATCAGTTCACAGCGAAGTTTTCTTTTCTCATGTACAGTTACTCTCTGACGATTTTTTGTGTTGCCCGTTTTTTGCTCGGTAAAATGAAACTTCTCACAAGCTGGCAGTTTTAAAATAAAAAAAGTTAACAAGAGTCTTTTCTCGGATTTCAGGCTAAATTAGTTTTAATTTTAATAAAAATGGGTGTCTAAATAGCAAATTTCTTGCAGGCTGTAGGTTCATAATCTGCTAGGTTTTTATACCCAGCTGGATGTTAATGTAGCACTATATTACAGGGCAGGTATTCCCCGTAAGATCAAGGACAAAGGAAAAATTTTGTGTACACTATTTCTCTCTAGCACACTAACAAAACTGCCAGCATGGTAAGATTTTCAATGTCCTTACTTGCCTGTTTGACTTTATGTTGGTATTTCTTTTTTTAAAGAATACCGTATTGGATGTTGTTATATTGTTAAAACGTGTTGTTCAGAGTAAACCGCCATTTTCAGAAAAAAAAAATAAAACTGTTAGTTGAATATTAGAATTTGTCAGTGTCCTTCTACTAGTTTTGCTGTTTTTTTTTTCTTTGCCGTAATCTATTCTTGCTGCACCTTGCGTATTATCACACTGACTTGGATCTTTGGACATGGGGAAACTTGAGAGAGTTTCTGAATCTAAGGTCTGTTTTCTCTTTTTTCCCGCAATAGACAAGAGCGTCATGGTTCCTCAACTTACCCTGATATAACATAGTTTTTGACAACTACTCGGGACATCATAAAGGGCCCCCTTGGTACCTTCAAAATTTTACTTTTCCCCTTCTTCCCTGTCAATAAATTCATTTGTTCCCTATTTTTTGGTCAATGTTCCCTTTAATAGTATAAACACCTCTTGTTCCCTTAAAGGAGCTGTGTCACGGTTAAACGGTTTGAAAAATTTAGCCTAAACTTTTTAATATTGTTGTTTGTAATTCGTGTCAATCTTCTCCATCTTTAACCATCCTTGTTCCTTTATGGTTTATTATTATCTCTTTAGTGTTTTCCTATCTTTCTAAACCATCATTTTCGGGTTTCCTTGAATTTAGAGGTAATTTTGTCGATGGTAGAAATAACTCAAAATACCGTGACGTAGCCCCTTTAAATTAATCCCAAAAATATTCCTTGCTCCCTTGTAACAAGTGGCCATGCTCTCTTGTTCCTCAAAACGTCTGGGAGGCCCTCATTTTTGTACCTCGCGTCAGTATTTTGTTCCTGTTGCTGTTATTGTTCTTCCTTATTGAGGTTTCCCATATAGTTGTCAACTATACGGGAAACCTCGATAAGGAAGTTTGGACCACCCATATTCGTTTGTCAATAGATCAAACTTAGCTCGAGTGACAGCGAGATGAAACCAAAGGTGGAAGGTTTGAAAGGAAAGTAGGAATGAAAAACAACCTTCACTTCTGGTATTTGTCAATTTTAGTGTTCCTCTAAGTTATCAATATTTTTTGGAACCCTCGCCCGTCTCCATGTCAAAAGAAGGACAAATGGCGCGGTTACTAATTCGCATTATGCGGGAGCCTGGGTATTATAATGAAAAAAAATGGCGGAAAGTTCGATCGGAGTACAGCACTGTTTTGTGGACTTTCTCTTCAAGTTCTTCAGCAATAGTCTCGTTGCAAAGCACTGAGAACAGTTTCTTTATCTTACAATGTCTCGTAGCAAAGTAGAAAGATCAACGAAGAAAGGAAGCGTAGCATACGTGCAAAAGAGAATCAATTCTATTTCAAGACGGGTAGGTCAGATGATGCCGCCATGTTTAAGATTTGTTAGTCTTTATACCGCAATCAGTAGCGAGCTTACAATGAGTCTTAAATCCAGCTCATGAAGACCACTTTCAGCAAAAATCATTGGATTAACCGAAACTTATTTTACTAAAGCGAATTAAGGTCAAAACAAATAAGGCAGACAGGTCTCTTTTTGGGGTCATTCCAGTTAATTCCCCCCTCCCCTCCCATTGATGAGGTGTCCTGACTCCCTCAAAAAAATAACCTATTTAACAGTAGGGCTTCAGCAGTACCCTCGTCAGAAAAAGAATATCCCACTATGCAGCCTGTTGAGTGGAACCTTCCCCACCCCCCTCAGAAATTTACTCTTGGTATTGTACCCCTTTAGAAATAAACATTTTGAATAATAACCCCTCGGAAGATCAGTGATTCTTCTGTTTCTGTTTGACACTTTCTAGCGTAGCTTGAATTTGACTTAAAATCTCAATTTCCAAAAACAGTAAGCGAACGTGTTATGATTTCTGAAGGAAACGATAAACATAAGCTATCTAGTGTTATAGATAGATAAGAACAGAAAATGTTCTTTTAGTTACTCAAAGACAGACATGTGGCATTCTTAAAAGTGTATTGGCTGAAAGCAGCCAATGTACACTACAACTTTTGCCGCTATTCTGTCCGTGTCTTTCATAAATTCCATTGTGCGAGTTAGTCTCTCAAACATCATGTGACCGTGCAAACAACTTGACGTACCCAATGAGAAGATTTTCATGAAATCAGGAATGTTAAAGCGAAAATCTGTGGAAAGTCAAAAAGATGAACAGAAAGGAAAACTAACAAGCTTATTTTCGAAGAAACGTACAGAAATCGTTAATTTTATACTAGGTTTTTAGTTTACATACATCACCGTGTGATTGCCGACCGATCAGCTGTTCAATCGTGTGATATTAAATTTGCTGGTTTGTTTAATATAAAATAGAATGGCCCTTGCTGACAATTCTTTTTTCTCAAGGTTGATGAATTTTACACTCGTCTGGATGGATCAGCATCAATCACATCACCAGAGAGAAAACAACATTATAATGAGTGAGTACACCGGCCGCCCAGAGACTGTCTATGATCTATTTGACATTTACAATGTACATGTATGCTGTTGGTGATTGTGTTACGATTTTCAGCCATTATATACATGTACACTGTATATGAGAATGCTTTTAAAAATTGCCCAGATTGTGTTATTTTGATGTTTCTGTGTTTAGGAGACGGAATGGCCTAAACGGCTTTAATGCAGGATAAATATGAGGTAGACTACACTGTACGTCTACTTAGATTGTTTTCTACACATATATGATCAAGCATCTTTTTAAGTTTTCAAAGTATTCTCATACATTGTCTTAAAATTGCAAACTTAAACCAGCCAACGTTTCACAAGTCAAATGCGTGCTATTTTTGTATCCACATTAAACCTGTTTTCGTCGGACTTATGCGCAACAGAGCGTGAAGACAATAGGTGAGGTAAGGTGATTACACCTGCTTTCAGTGTTATTTGTATAGGCGACATCTTTCGATATGCTGTCTTTCGACATGCTATGTAACCTGGCCTATGTCAAAAAATAATGTAAGCATGACTGACTTTGTTACGGTCGAGCTCGAATTTTGTTGATGAAAGATGGATTTATTTCACATCAAAATAAGGTTCTAAAGGAGTATCAAGAAGTCATTCCGGGACAAACAAATCAACCAGTGTGATTGTTTACAGCTTTCGAATATTAAAAGTAGCAGCCACTCAATTCTATGGGAAGTCACTATTAAGAGTCGATTAACTACCGGTACACTGAATAATTGTCCACTGCATCTGGGAACATGCAAAGTCCACAATCTTCTTCAGTCATTTGAGGTCAGTAATTGTCATTTATTTGTCATTTCTTCCTCTAATAACCAGAAAAATTGCCAGTTCAACAGGTAAACGGTCTTTCAGTCATTTACATAGCATGTTGGTAGATGGTAGTTGAAAGATGGTCGAAAGATGTCACCCATTCTCATAACACTCAAAGCGGGTGTAAATGTACCTGAATTTTCAAACATTACCAAAGACTTTCCTACCACTTCCGAGTGTTGCAGGTAACAAGAAAACGTTTTTATATTTTTAAGTTAGTATCTTTTTTTCTCTAAGCTGTGACAAATTAAAGACAGAAGTTGAATTGCTGTCAAATGAGATCTCTAGTCTCCCAAAGGTATGAACATTTCACATTGTTTATAGTCAGTTTCACGGACCATGTCATGTTGCAGAGCTTTTTAGTAAATTGAAAAGTATGCTACACTAGCTCACCAAGTTGCCAATATACCTGTTAGCAAAATGAAACATTTCACAACCGAGCAAAGTTCATTCCTTTGAAGTTGAAGATACATGTAAAACAGGCCATGGATATCTTTTTGTTTGCTTGGTAGAGAAAGGGAGGGGTGAACTACTCATTTTGATTTTCATCATGTTATCAGGCTGAAAGTAGTGGCTCTTTACAAGATTTCAATGAGCAGAAAAGAAAAGAACAGCAAAAGCTGGAAGAAATAAAGGTACACATTCAGCAAAGTTTATTTCTATATATGAATTTAAGACCAATACATGTATCTCTCACCCCTCTGAACATGACAAGACACCTTCCTTAAGGGAACCGTTTCTGATCCCAAAGCTTGACTGTAAGTGATAGCTTACTTGAAAAGTCTACAATGGGATTTTTTAGGGCCAGTGGGTTGTGGGTTCAAATCCCATCTGGAACCTACATGTAGATTTTTTCTGAGTTGATATTACTCACTTTGGAGGGTGGTTGATTGCATATTTTATGTGCCTCAATGTGACTGCACGGTGCAGTTATGAGTTCATATATGTGCCAAGTCATTATTTGGCTGTGTGACCGTGCGAGGCGGTTCCAGTCAAAGAGCCACATTTCACCCTTGTTCACCATAGAGTCATTAGTACTGTAGCTCAGTGCTTTGAGAGCACCGGTCTAGATCACAGAGAGTCATGGGTTCAAATCACATCTGGAACTCAGATTTTTTTCGGAGTTGATACTATTTATACATACATATATAACAATCGCTGTAAAGAGGAAATAAAAATAAATAAATAAATAAGAGTGAGAGAGAGAACAAAAATTATACATGTACATGTATATTGTATACAGTGAAAAAAAAAAGTAATATGCAAAAGTACTGCAGAACGTTTTTAACAAAATTCAAAGCTTGAATGTCTTTTTTCTCATTGAGAAAAAAAAAGGTTTTGAAAATGAGATTGAGTAACTGTGAAATTCTATCGGAATCTGCTTGCTTGGATTTTATTTTACTTGAAACTTTCATTTTCATCTAAAGATTACACCATATTTGTATTCTCGGTATGGACTGGAACTAGCTTGCAACTGAGGCTAATGCGGAGAGTCTAAACAAATGCAAATGGCATTAATCTCTTTTTAATGATATTCCCCCGCATTAGCCTCCATTGCAGGCTATGAGGTGATTCAGAGCCTTCTGAAGTTTGCAGAAAAATGCAAGAACATAATTAGTAATTTTGCACAATATTGTGTACATGTAGCACCATGCAGTTGTTTCTTTTGTATAGCAGTATATGACTTTCTGCATTGCCTCAGAAAATTCGATTGAGTAGATGATGTTATAATGGGAGCCAATAATTAAAGTGCCCCTGTGATCAAAAAAATCACTTCCTGTTTTTCTTGAGATTCTGAAAGTGTCTGCTTAACGCTTGACTGGCAAAATTCTGACCTTTCATTTATATCCAAAGGCCGTTTACTTTGAGTGTAAGTTTTGGATTTCACGATCCGCCATCACTCACGTTCAAACCTGACCGATTTGACCTCAGAGGGTTGGATCCGGGAAAAATGATGTCAAACGCTCGCCAGCTTAAAATTTCAGCGTGTGAACGCAGCTTATTATCTATGCAAAGTGCGAGTTTAAAAGTGTGAAAGCCCAAAACTCCCGTGCTGCATATTAATTCTGCAGCGTACACACGCATTGCATTCTTAAACTAGTGAGCCTTTGACGTCATTTTCTCCTCGATTCAGGTCTCTCAAGAACTTAAATTTAGTAATGGCAGATCATTAAAAAGGAAAGTTCCAGTTAAACTAAACAGGTGCCTTTTTTAAATCAAGGATTAAAAATTGGGTCACTGAGTGTTTAGTTAACATCGTTTTGAAATCCAAAGGAAAAAAATGATTTATTTTTTGTTACAGGGGCACTTTAACAATATTATTGGACGAGGTTGAGCAAAATCTCGTGATTTGACAGTGGTGAGCAGATCGATTATTTGCCGAAGTTGAAGGCTGAGGCAAATAATTGATCTGTGAGACACTGCCATTTTTCACACAAGAGCAGAATATTATTTGTAGCAAAACAAATTTAGACGCTATTACGCATGTGCAGACCATTATTTGTAGGCAGTTATTTGCAGGTCACGAGGTGGGCTCTTGTCCAATGGAAAAAGAAGGAAAAAATGCATCGAATGATAATTAAAAATTATCCTGCGAAATCACGCGGAATATCGTCTGATACTTAGCCGAAGAGGCCGTAGGCTGAGTCGGCTAAAATCAGACGATATTCCGAGCAGGATAATTGTTTTATTATTCAACAAATTGATAACAAACAGCCTAAATCCTTGTAAATCTCTCTGTCGAAATTTTCTCACTTCACTTTTTCTTCCCACGTACGAAGCTACGTTTACCGCCAGATACCTGTTACCTACGGATGACAGATATCGAGAGCATCATGACCATATTTGGATAGTGCTACAATTTGTTGAATAATAACGTGATATACATGTACAAGTAATGATGGCCAAACCATAAAACACACTCCCTTGCGGCCGTGTTCTCTAAATATCTCCCGTGTCTCAGAATTCCGTCACGTTCTAGTGACATATACGGCAAAAAAATACTTTTTGAAATGCAAAATTTGCCCAATTGAAGTGACAACGATAATGGACTGCCTGAAGCAACTTATGAATCTTTTTTCTTGAGCAGCTGGCCTAATTTACATGTTCTGAAGTCGTATAAACTGTGTTTATGCGCGGAAGACAAGTCATATATTTGTGTCACTAAGAACCAGCTCGAGATTTGCATGCTAATTTCCTGAGTTACTTCAGGTTGTTGTCACAAACAGGAACAAATAGGTTCAGCTTCAGTAATTTTTTGACATCAAGGTGCTTGATGGACATACAGTGTCAATGTTTTTAAATGATCTTCTGTATCAACAACGGCTTACTATACTGGACATCGCATCCTTGTTTATCGCTCTACAAAGAAGAAGAATGCAAAAATCGTTGTTTCATGCTTACGAGGTGTGGAGAAGCCGTACCTTTAAGTCGTATATTTTAACTTACCAGAGGTTTGAGTTCCCTTAGCGAGTAGTTTAAGTTTAACTTGCAGAAGTCACATTATATATTCTTGAGGCCAAACATTTAGCTTCCCATTTGTATGTTGACTGCTTTTTTAAGCTTTCGATTTTTACACATGA
This sequence comes from Micromussa lordhowensis, assembly GCA_964020085.1. Classification (NCBI taxonomy): domain Eukaryota; kingdom Metazoa; phylum Cnidaria; class Anthozoa; order Scleractinia; family Lobophylliidae; genus Micromussa; species Micromussa lordhowensis. The sequence continues at coordinate 4,847,236 of OZ026597.1, forward strand.
TCCTCACAGAAACTATAATAATTTTAAATTATATTATAACTTCGTTTTACAGTTGAATTTATAAGCAAATCAGCATCGGATTTCACACTAAAGACTTCAAGTCTGGAATACACAGCCAGTGTTAACATTGTATAAATCGCAATGAACACTGTTGTGTTTCACCCTCGTTAAACAAAGTTGATTGATTTATTTATTTAATGTGTTGACTGCCATAGAAGTTGAAAACAAGTTGAATGCAAGTCATTTCGAGATTAGTTGTGCCTTAAAACACATTTTAGAATGAAGCCATGTGCTTTCGGAGGAATGATTCTAAAATCGCCCAGCCATGCATTTTTATATGTTACGGGTTATATCTTGTTTAATTCGTCGTTTTCGTTATAAAAATTGCCCATGTGCTCTGCAATAAGTTGACGTTTTACTTGTAGCATTTTAGAGTTATCTTGACGTGTCATAATCCCTGTTTTGATATAGGGAAAGGTTTGTTTTTTATGTTAATCGCTGTGATCCTTAGAGGCGGGTTTTACATTGTTAAATAAATTAATCGACGGTTACTCGAAGCGTAGATACAACTGCAATACCGCAAAGGGACAATTTTCTACTTTTTTCGTTAAACAAAAACGAAGCGAAACTAAACACTCAATTGACATTCAATCCACCTTACAATATACATGTATGCAAAATCTTTCTCAGTTCAGTCAAACGAAAAATTGGTGAAGCTTGAATAACTTATCTTAATTGACAACTAGTAAAATACTCTGACCTTTGAATCTGCATGTATTAACATTGTTTATAGTATTTAGCACACAGCAGTGCATTGTAAAATCAGACAAAGAGCACATTCAGTGTTTACTGCACAAACGTGCGTGCTGCTAAGGAATATCTATCGAATGTGTAAAACATGGTAAACCCTTTTTGAACTTGCCATCATAGCTGACCTATTTTAATTTGCATGTCTGTTTGACAGAGCAAACTTGACAGAATTTCTGAACAACTAGAACCTGATGAAGTTGAGGAAGACTATTTCAGGTAACGATTTCAGCACCAGATTTATTCATGCATATATCTTAGCTTTTTCTTGTCTCTACGTTTGCTTTCAACCGAACTAGAATCGTTCACTTATGCTGTCAAGATTTTAGTATTGCAGCTACATAAACATTCAGAGCAGATGCCCTAAATCTATTTTTCAATTTTTCGAAAATGTTGACAAGACGTTTGAAAGTTGTCCGAAAGTTCGTCTCCGAATTTAAAGCTATTTCTGTTTAAACTTATTTTCCCCTAGGGACTAGATAAATCACGTTTCTGTTAGCTTCTAGTTTGTGTTGCGTTTTCTGATTTCTATGCCTGGTTTATAAAACCTGCATAACGTACTCTATGCAATGAGCCAGTAACGTTTTCGTCTTAACCAATCAGGAGACAAATCAGAGCAAATGGTGACTTGTCTTACGCGTGTTTTCCCGCGCTTGGCGCCGGTTGCATCTGTACCTCGAGTTCTGATTGGGTCATTTTATGGCTTCCTTTGCTATGATTGGCCAGGTTTGACCATCTTGGCATTCGTTTAAGCACAATCATTATTCGCTCTTCAAAGTGGTTGGAACGGTTTCAAGTAATATATCAAACACGAGTGACAGTGTTTCATCGGGATATTCAAACACCGAGAAGAGAGTTGAAAATACGACGCGCAGCGGAGTATTTTTGACGAAATTCGAGGTGTTTGGATAGCCGATGAAACACTGACTCGAGTGTTTGATATATCTTCTCAATCGAAACAAAAACTAAGGAGAAAACGGAGAAGTAAAATCGTCAAAATCTATGCTAATTAAGATCGGGTATCCAAACCTCCTTCACGGTTGTGATTTTCTTTGTTTTAACTTGATGAATTATTAATGAGTTTGAGAAGCACTTTTCTAACACTTGGCTCAATACTGTGACACTATCAGTCGACGCTATTGCCTGGTCATCTTCTTACCATAGGAGATTGCTACAATTTGTACAGCTTGTCAAAGCCAGACCACTCTTAATTTTTGAGCTTACAACTCAACTCTCCGAACGAGCTCGGTAACCCTCATTGTGTAGAAAAGAATTGTGGTCATTATCGTATGTTACGATATAGTTTTTGGCGAAGTTTGAAAAACAATAAATAAAAAGAAAAACAGTAAAGGGTGCAGATCTCTTTGTTTTTATGTGATTTTATTTTATTTAGAATGCACACTCGTCCAAAGACTCGTGTGTTTACTGAAAAATCAAGTCACTGGTGGGATATTCTTCGATATACCACTCCAAACTATTACATAACTACAGTTAGTACAATGTATTGTGTTTCTTTGTTGTAACATTTCAGGAAAATTCAGGAAGGCGATGTTGGTGCATCCAACAGTGACTTGCTGACTGATAAAGCTGATGACGATGACACGCACATGCCAGAGAGGTGAGTTAAGAGAGTGTAACCTTGCTTTCAACAGAAAACGTTTAAGCAGCTGTGCCAAAGATAGGGCTTCTTGTAAAACAAATAGTCAAGTTTCTGTGTAATTCTGAACAATTTTCGGCAGTGTTGGCCATCCTTGTTTCGTTTTGGTTTATTATTACAAACTTGTATCATTTCATTTTGAAAGGGTAAATTTCTGTAGTTGTTTGTTTTGTTTTATCGAGTAGAGGTCGATTATTCATTACAAAATATTATTATTCATACAAAATATTTCCCCGTTTCTGATTGATTAAAACCACACGCATAATTTACCATAACCGGCTGCTGTTCACCAAATTGCAGTCCGCTTCAGATTATTGAACCGATGACGTCAAAATGACGTCAAAAGTGCAGCCCGCTGCAGATTGTTGAACCGTTGACCGAGAAAACCTGGGGACGATATTGTTATTTTTAGTGAGCGAAAAAGCAAAGCGAAATGGCGAAACTCCTTTAAGAACGGGGAAATATTTTGAATGAATAATAAAGCAATTATTGAATTCGGCGTTCGTAGGATATGAAGAATTCTGCAGATCTCGGAGGGTATTATCCACCTCGGCCTTCGGCCTCTGTGGATAACACCCTCCTTGTTCTGCAGAATTCTTCATATCCTACTCAGCCTCATTCAATAATTGCTAAATACATGTACATGTATCTAGACCTTAGGAAACCAGCAAGAATGGGTTAAGTTTATAGAACAATACGCCACAAATGACGGAAAGACATTAGGGAGCGAGTATTGATGACTAACGTTAAACACGGCTCAACCTAATCACAAAGCATCTTTAAAAAATCAGTTTCATTTTACAAGAGCTCGGAATGGCCAGGTACAGTGAACGATAACTGAAATATTGCCTGCCCACTTCAATAGATATGTGTAGACTTGATGAATTAATCGTTTTATTTTACTTTTCTATAAAAGTGATGACGAAGGTGAGGATGGTGATGAAGAAGAAGATGATGATGATGAAGATGATGACAGTGAAGAGGAAACGACGACAAACATAGTTATGGTGAGTTTTAGTCAAGATAGTCCAAAAACGCGGTATTTTCTTCTTTCTGGGTGAAATCTTAAAAACCAGTCAAAGTCAAAGCTGGAAGCCCGAATTGTCAGCGCGCGCCGTTTTCGAAAGCGACGCTGCTAAGGAACAGATACTTCGTGAGTGCTCGTGCTCAGTTTATAAGAATCGGAAACTCTTCGAGTGCTTTTAACGAAGATTTAGTAATATCGTAAACTTTGCTTCTAGGTCCGCAAAGTTGAGGCGCTGAGTGATTTTACAGGCGAGCAAGATGGCGATCTCAGCTTCAAGAAAGGCGAGATTTTAACAGTTATCAAAACAAGGTATCTGATATTTTTTGTGAAAAGCATGTGCAACAGTCGTTGTAATAAACTATTGGAAAGAACTGAGTTGTACTACTGTCTTTGCCTTCAAACTCATTTTCCGCAGGAAGCTAACATTTCAACTCTGATCGAATAGAAAAACTATGTTTCTTTTTGTAACTGGAGTTGGTAGTCATTTTAGTTTAGGGAACTTGATTGGGCCAAGAGAATCTCCGAAACATTTCAGAAGTTCGTGGTTCCACTCCGCCTCAAAAAGAACCCGGGTTTTTTAAACATCGTGATGTGAAGTGATTTTTCCCGCCACTTGAAAAGGCGCGCGCCTAGATTGCACGTGATTGGACAGTTTACAATGCGCGCGCGTTGATCGTTGAAGATGACGTATTTTACGTTTGTTTCGTAGTCTTGGCAGAAGGATGTTTTGTTTACGATGAACGAGCGATGTGCGACGTTGTGTGTTTGAACGAACGTTTTTTTAGGCCGTTTTTTTTAGGGCCAAGCTAGAGGTAAAGCGATGCTACCTTTTATGTTTAACCTTTGCTTCCTTTCCTGTTGAAGTATTTTACCATTTAAATCGTTCTTATTTTTTGTTGTTAATTCTAGTGAGGATGGCTGGTGGGAAGCTGAAAACGCAGCCGGGAAACAAGGCGTTGTACCGAAAACTCTTCTTAAGGTTTGAGTTAGTTTGTGTCATCATTTTAAATCCAAATTACCGCTTAAAGAAGAAAATAAATTTCCTCCGAACGTAAAGATTCAAGAGACTGATCCACTGGTCTCACTTCGATTCGGTACGTGACGTTTTACATCTGATAACCGTCGGAAATTTTGTGCTCCATTCGGCTGCCGAATTTCTTTGTGAACGAGGGTCTTCTATATTTTGGAGACGGCAGAAATAATTTAGCACAGGTAAAAATTTGAAAGCCAGCTTACCGTCACGTGCTGTTTCAGCCAATCAGAGCGTGCGTTTTATGGAAACTAAATATAATAATAAATATGTATATTGTGTCTTCGCTCAGCATGAAAAATAGTACATAAACTAGTCGAGGTAATGGTGACATACTTCAAGACCTTTGGCAACAGCTTTTTGCTCACTATCTGTGTATCTAGCATTTTAAAATCCTTTTATTTTGATTAGATTATCGAGGAAAGCGGCGAAGAAACTTCACCGGATAAAACGGACGGAGAGGATTCCACTGTAATGAGGAAAGGTATTTGTTTGGTGTTGTAGTAGCAGCACTTTGATGACTATTAACAGCGGTTTTCGCTGGCTGTCTGTTCACGGATTGTTTGTGTGTTGCTCAGCTTTTTTGTTCGTCGAACTCTGTGATTGGTTGTAAAATTCAAGCCGCACACTGTAACCAATTACAGAAGTTTTATCTTTTCATGTCTAACCAATAAGGAGCAATCTTCATTTGGCGAGCGCGTGTTTTCCCGCGCTTGGCTCCGCATGCATACAACGTAACTGTTAAGCAAGTTGGAAATCCTCTTGTGTCCTCAGGACAGGAGGAGGAGCAGGAGGAGGCTTGTTTTAGTTTATTTGTTCAGTTTATTTGATGCACTTGTTAATAGACAGCGTTGGCTTGGCAGCTCATAAATAAGCAATTCCTTTTAAGATCTGTTTTTGCAAACATCAAGCAACTGTTTCAGTGGACATGTACGGTTAAATACTTCGTTTGCTTTATTTTGTATTTATTTTCTTCACAGAGACGGCAGACAAAGTTCCCGAGCTTCCAAGGCAAAGAAGGTGAGCTCAGAGCTTAACTAACAAAACCATGTCGAGGATCTCAGTTATCAAGCACTGCACTCTTCTTTTTTAGTAGATTTTGTGGAACGGTTTGTGATTGTCTTAAACCTGGTTTCCATATAGAAGCGCTACTACCGCTTTGATCGCTGAGATCGGCGAAAAAAGGTTCAGCAATCGTTGCGATAACATGGAAACAATTCTTGAAAGATTGTAGCGATCGTTGCAATAATAAGTATCCCACAATTCACTCGTCGTTGTTTGATCCAGATCCTCTCGGAGAGTTTCTTATATTATGTAGTGATCGTGGTCATCATATATGTAATCATCCTTTAGGTCCCATTACGCCTTGTAAAAGTATCCAAGGTGCTATTCACACATGTTGATAGAATTAATACGTGATATTTTTTTCTGGGTGTTCAGCGGAAAAGATCTTTGGAAAACTCTTTCAAGAGATTCGACTCAAGAGGTATGGTACTTGTTTATACGAATGTATTTTGTGGCAATCTATTTATGACTTGAACCTGTCTGTCTGTCTCACTCTGATCCGGCGATCAAAAAGGGCACAGATACATTAATCCAGTGAACTAATCAAACATCGAAACGAATGGATATAATTGGAGCGTAACGCACGAAAAAGTGTGCGAACGAGCGAGTCACGATTCTTCTTCTGATTGGATGACAAAGTGGCGCGAGTTTGTTTAAGCCGTTCGTGTAGCGTTACTATTGAAACCGATGAATTTGGAAAATAATCTTTCTACAGTTTGTCGTTCAAAGCAAACTATAGTCTAGTTCTCGCGGCTTAACTGTTATATTAGCAGCAAAAAACTAAATGAAGACAATGGAGAATATCAGAAGATGAGTTTTAGTGTGTCTTTTGACACAAGCATTCTCAGAAAAAAATATAAAGAATTCCTGATTCCCCAGCAAGGAGTGGAAGCTGAGACTCTCTTGCTTGTCCAGATGATGTGTTCTGAAGACAGCGTGCACGTGACTCGGACTATGTGACGTGTATACTGGATTTGGAGCCCGCGCTCATTATGCGCGCGAACTATTCAATTATGACGTAATATTTTCGACTGTCCACTTTCAAAGCACAACGGTTTTTTCTCTGTGCTGTATTTCTGCTCTATATTCCTGGTTTCCGCTTTCCGCAGCTGATCACTGTATAACGGGAAATGGCATATTGCGCTACAATTAATACATTCGAAGAGGTATTTCAGTAACAATTTAATTGTTATGTTTTGGTTTAGTCCGAGAAAAACTCTGCTCATAAGACGCTACCGTATTTTACTATACAGATGAACTCTAAGTTTCGGAGTGAATTTAGTCGGCTTTTCTCAGCGGCTATGCAGGCTTTGACATCAAGTGGGTTCAAATCTTTTATGTAACGGCACATCAGCGCTGTCGTTGTTTTCCTCTTAGTTTTTGTCTTAAATCTTGTGTCGCTTTCCTCGCAGATGTCATAAAACTGCTCTTCTCTTTTCAACTACGCCAATATTTTGCTTCCCTTTTTACTGAATTATGTCCGTCTATAGCTTTAGCCGGCCTCGTACTAAAACGAAAGAATCTATATTTGTCAAAATTGCTGCTGGGAAGTCAATAGCTCGATGTTTCGTTAGCGAAAATCTATTAGAGTTCTACTCGCTCTCAAATCAAAATTTGTATTTATGTGATAATCGCTCATTTGAGTGGCCACGGACATGCTATAATATGAGAACTGAAAAACACGATTATCCTAGATTTTCAAACGTGAACCAGCTTGAACTCCTGCAACTTAATAGCTTGTCCTAGCGAAGCGAAACATCAGATACCTCTCTTTAAACTATATCACCGCTATCGCTTTGCGCTGGGCATTAAATGCAGCTTACGAAAGGCAATGTAAACAATCAGAGATAAGTTTATTTTATTTTAAATAATCTGATTTCTAAGTCTAGTCATGAATTTAAACAACTTTATTTTTACTATAGTGTATGGTATTTTATTTTTCTATAGAGATATCTACACCTGCATCAAACGAAAAATAAAATATCAGCGGCTGAGATGACTTTCTTTTAAATTTAAATCAGAATACATGTATAATGGTATTCCTGCAAATTTGTAAAAGCTCTTTGTCGATTGCCACTTTGGCATTGTATGCAAGCATCGTTAAGGATGTTATATGGTTTGTTTGCTAAATGCAAGGGATAAGAACCAATTTTTATCCAAATTACCATATTGTAAGGTAACTACACGAAGAGTAGACACAATCTAATTCACATCGAAAGGCAGCTGTAAAAACAGACACTGAAAACAAAGTAAAGTCGCCACCGTTTCTTTTGTAATCAAACTTTTTGAAGAAATGTCTAGGTTGACGTTTGGTAAAATTTATCTCTAGATCTTAATTTCCGTGGCTAGGAACTGCTGTCAAAGTTGTTGGGAAAAGAAAAACGTGTTCTATTATTTGTTTTCAGTTCGTGTTATATCGATTAAAACCGGTTTGATCATCTGTCACTTGACTGTCTGTTGAAAAAAAAAACCTGTTCTAAACAAGTATGATACAATTTTATCTTCTCAGACTAGTGCTACAGATGTGCTTAAAGCTATGGGCGCCATGCCCAGTGGATTTCGTTCAACTACGCTCGGAAAAATGGCGAAAGAAGGCAAGTTGCTTGCTATTTCAGCTCCAGTTTTGAAATACAATTCTTGTTTTTGATTAGTAGATATTCTGTCCGATGTTTATCGTTCGGGTATCTGAGAAAATAAATGAAAGCGCTGCAAAGAAATTTTGATTGTTCCATGAAACTCTCATAGAGCGGGGCGATATTGTAGAGGGGAACTTGTATTCGACTTGTATCCCAGGAGATTATTTACCACGGGGGATTTTCTTTTCCTTAGTTTCTTATTTTGTCTAATGATGCATGGCAACTTACTGTTTATTTCTGTTTTTAGAAAACTGGCAAACTAGCTCTTGGGTGATGCCGAAACTAAGTCAATCTAATGTAGCTTTTCGAGACATTACTTGGGATCCCGTCAACAAACAGGTGAAAAATTAATATACACAACTCGCTTATTCATGAGCTGAGTTATATATGGATCGTGAATGAAATTGGAAGTTCGCAAAAGTCGAATGCCCTTAGAAATGTTTACCTCACCTTTGCTTCTGTTCTCATTTCCATACAAAGCGAAGGAAACGGCACATTAGTAATGATGAAGAAAACTAGCCTCTAAACTACTCGAGGAAACCAAGGACACTTTTTTGAAAACTAGTATTTGAGAGAACGTGTTGTGGCTCAGCATACACTCCTCTAAGCTAAAGAAGAGCTTGGTAACTGTTAGAGACTACAAGCAGCGTTGCTGTATCATTTGATTGAATTAGTTCATGTCGTCGGGTCTATGCGTGTTACAATGTTAGGAAATGCAAAATACTCTTTTAGTAGTACTTTCATTTGAGGCAAATATTGAGCCTTTGAACCTGATGAATAGTGTTCCCTAGCAACGTTACCTTGCCCTGTGAGCTTCGCTCCCAGGGTCCTCTCTCTTCCAGAGTTTGACTTTTCCGTTGCACATGATGTTAATTGCATGAATGGCTCCGGACACTTAGGTTTTTTTTTTCTCTAAACAAGGAAAAAAGAAAAGTCAATTTTAATAGCCAGAATCGAAGCCGGGTCATCAGCGTCATGAGCGAGTCTCATGACCACAACACCACCAGAGAGTTGGCTGCCGGAAAGCGATTTTTTAAAGAATGTGTCGTGTTATCATTACAAATATTACGCGCTAACCGAGTACGCTCGCCGGAGTAGGCTAGCGGGAGCGCTCTGTATGCTAACCGGAACGCTAGTTGGGCTAACCAGAGTGAACAGTAGACTAACCTGAGTTAAAAATAGGCTAACGTGAGTGAAAAGTAGATTAACCGGGGTACTATAAATAGCTTACCATACTCGTTCCCAGTGCATTCGGAGGTCGGAGCCATTCCTTTAATTAATTGCTATTCTCCGTTGCCCTGGATTTTGAGTAATTTTAATCTCTTGAGGACGAAGAGATCTGGTAACGGGATTAGAGTTTGAGCACTCGCTTGCAAAACGATACTGTTTTCCAAGCGTAATATGTCCGTAAAAAATGTCGACCAAAAATTGACCAGATAGTTAATAATTATGGAAACCATTCCATGTTTTGCCTTTGACACAGTTACGGCCAAGAGCAGCTAAGGGACCGTTCATTTTTTACGAGGTAGGGGGGGCTGGTGGGATTTTATTAAGTGTCATTAAAAAGTTGCATGACCCCCCCCAGTAATGATTTTTTTTTTCCTTTGACCCCCCCTTATAAAGGTAATTTTTTTCGGTGACCCCCCCTCCCTCCCCCAAACCAAATAAAAATCGTCAATTTAACCAGCTATACATACTGTACAGTACCACGGTATCTTTTTGCCATTATCAAGGTATTACTGTATACTACATGAATAAAGTCAGGAAAAAAGAAATGTGCCAGCTCGCTCTGAATTCGTTGAACATTGCAGAATCAAAAGAAAGAAAAATCAATTTCTGATCTTCTGGATATGAATCTTCCTGAACGTGTTGTGGCTGGCCTCTCAACTTCTTCTTCGTCATCGATGAAGGCAAGAATGACATCACTTGGTTCGTCTCTATCACCAGAGTCAATGTAATCATTTTCATTCTCCTCGTCACTGCTACTTTCGCTTCCACCGCTGTCGTCTTCATCAGTATCGTCATTATCACTGTTCAGCAAAGGTTCATCTTCTGCTTCGTCTCTTTCTCCCAATCTCGCTTGATCAGTTCCTTCAGGGTTCATTTCGAGAAGCCAGTGCCTGGTAATTACCTTAACCTTGTAATTTTTGGTGCTTTTCAGATGCTTGTCTAGCTTATGGTGTTTGAGGTATTTATTTAGCTCTGGAACTCGGAGCTTTTTTAGCTTTAATGGATCTTCGCATAAATTGTTCCAAGCATAATCGTCATAATTTTTCTCCTTCGCCTTCTGGCTTTCCTTTGCCCTCTCCTCTGTCCTCTTCTTCCTTTTGAAATCTATCACATCGAGATGCGTAAGGTATTCAACGACAAACTTTGGCTTAACGATAAACTTGTCCGAAAATGCTGCTACGCTTTCTGAATCTGACAAAAGTAGCCTGCCACTGCTACGCTCCTTCTTCAACTGTACTCTGGGCTGCCAATCGTCTGCATTACGGCCCCCCTTTGGAGTGTTGTTGTATGGTAGGTAATGGTGTTCGGGAAGACAGGAATGATCCGGGAAAGGCTTCGGACATCTTTCTATGAGTGGTCCATTCCAGTCATTACAGAAAGAACAATTGGCTCCTACTTTTTCTCCACAAGAGAACTTTAAGAACTCCCTGTAATTCTCCCCTTCCTCGTAGTGTTCACTCATGAACTTCTCGACCTTTGAGAAGTAGTTGTTACCAGGGAAGGACTCTTTTTTCACTCCAGCGTTGTGGAACTGTACCAGGTATGATGTGTTGTGGAAAAATTGATAATCTATTGATACCAGAAAAGAAAAAACATTTTCAACAGTCCCGCCACGTAAGACAAGCAGAGTCCCTTAAGCAGTTCAAAGGTTTAATAACACAAGTACTTTAAGGCAAGGCGTTCATGGAAAGCATATTTCTAATAGAATTTTAGTGTTATTTAACATCTAGGGAGATATGTAATATTTTTAAGCTACGGATTCAACCGTGTTGAAATAAAGATTATCTATCTGTCTTGCACAGGGGAAGCATATTATATATAAGAGTTTGTTTATAACAACCAGATAGAAATCTAGCGTATTTTTATTGAAAATGTACAGCAGTGTGCATTGTTACAAGAAGGTTCAATTGTTTTTCAATTATATACAGTATGCACTTAACCCAAATATTAAAACCTACTTATTTTAAATATGGATATTGTTATGCATGGTTACCTGGTCTAGGTGTCACATGTGCTGACATATATCCATGAGGTCCAGGTGCTTCATCAATGCGGTCACAGACCTCTTGACAGCAATGCCAGACATTCTGCTCGACTGCCTGTTCCTCACGAGCATCTAGCTCATCAGTGGATATCTACAAGTGTTGCACAGAGTTATCACCAATCTCATGAAGAAATAGTTTTGTTTCTTTCTCCCTGGAGGGAGATACTTTGAAGAGCCATTTCATGAAGATATATGTTGTGGTTAAACTGAACTACATCATATACATGTTCTAAAATTTGAGATGGAAAAACACTAAAAGTAAAACAAGATGTAAACTATATATAAATGTGAGCTTTATAATGACCTTTTCCAGGTCATCCTCACCAACTCCTTCAAATGGATCAAAATGTTTGAAAGGGAGTGATCCACCATCTGCAACAGCATCACCTGTTGATGTTGAAAATATTCAATGGTACATGTACATGTAGCTACATGTAGCAATTTTCGTACTTTATACAAAAATGACACTCGCCTACAGGTGCAATATAACTTACTATGTCAGGAAACCAATGAAAAACTCTGAGAGTATACTGATATTTTCTTTCAGGCTAACACAACATAGTACATACATGCACAGTCAGTAAAATCTTTTGACGTTCCCATAGAATTCTGGTAAATGTCCTATTAAAATCACTGCACAATATTTACATTGTATTAAAGTCAGGGTGATAAATATAGGTCAAGAAAAAAGAAATGTTTACATACACCTTTAAATTTAGCAGCTACAGTTACTACCTATGCAAGCATTAGTCCTCTCAGCTGGGCAAGGATCATTGACTGCATAGTGAACTCGCATTTGCCAATCCAGGTCATATAATCTAGCCAGCTCAGCATCGCGAAATTTCACTTCATAGTTAGTCACTGACACTCCAGGACCTTTATCTGTATGCAGCAGTAAACGTGGACGGACCCTGACTGGCAATCCTCTTTTCTTCATTTCATTGAGTAGCCACTTGCTTTTTTCGGAGATGTGCTGATATGTTTGCCATATTGCTTCTGTGGTGGTTGTCAACGTGGCCAAACTTTCTTTCAGCAGTTCAAATTCTCCTCTTACCACATCAACACAATCAGCAATTTCATTACCAGCAACAATCTGCTCAGGCTCCAGTTTGCTCCTGGACTGATTCCAAGTCAGAGTCGCTGTTAACAGCCCTAATATAGCATGTTGTATTCGTGATTTTTCATACACTCGAAATGCACAAGAGGCATTGTTCGTTATGCAGCTGACATCCCCTTTATCAGTGGTGTCAAGGAAATACAAAACATGATCCCGCACCATTGCTGTGAATTTTCTCAGTAATGGATCATATAATGAGCCATCAATCTCGTATAAATGTGGGTGTTCCCACCGCAAAAACACCTTTTCAGAGGCCCAAACACTTCCACTACTTCCTATGTAATGTTTGGGTCGCACGGTCACCACTGACTGGTCATCTTGGAGAATCATTCTTTCTTTGCCTGTGGACAAAGAGTGCACACTTAATAAACAGACTGATGAAATTATTATAAACAATTTGATTTTAACTACTTACAAATGTAATGATAAAGGAGGACTGTTAAACTATGAAAAGACTACTTGTATTTGTCCAGTGAACTTTATATAAGCATATTTTGATAGGCATGGTGAACTTGAATTGCTTTTAAGGCATTCATAATGGTCATTATTGATTCTTGTAAAGAAGATGTGCAGCTCACCATCTACTTCCTTAACTTCATGGGACAAGAAGCGATATGCCGAGGGAGTGACATACAAACGGTTGTCACAAAAGTCATGGCTAGGAAGAGCTTTAATACTCAGACCACTTTCCTCAGTAGGCTGTAATAAGGACTGGTGTTTTGTTCCATCCATACCAACTAAAAAACAAAACAAAAACCATAAATATTATAAACAGCAAGTAGTTTATTTATATACTTTTACTGAAAGTAAACTCTATATTAAAAGCTCTGTATTCACTTCAGGATCTGGATCTGATCAAGGTGTGTAGTTATGCCACTGACGAGAACACATTTTATTTAATGTTAATGACATGGCATGAAGCCCCAGTAGGACATGTACCTACATTTTGTTTTGAAGTCTCTGTGCCCAACACAAGAACTGAACACCCCTCTGTTTGGAATAACTTCATGCTATTTTATATATTAAAGATGTTGAGTTCAAGACAACAGAGAAATTTTGTAACGGTTATTTCTGTGTCGCTGGTTTTGCTGTTGCTTTTTCATGCATGGTTATGAGGTTACCTGATGTTTCTGGGCGTATGTAAGCTTTGTCATCAGCACTGATATGGACAGCATATTTGCAGTTATCATGATCTGCATAAAGGTGGTGCTTTGCAAGGTCCACAAGTTTTCTCTGATGGTGGGTTAGCAGGTTCTCTGAATCTTCAGTCTTGGGAGGTTTCTTTGAGCAAAACAGTCCCTTGCCTAGATGTACATGTAGAAATTACACAGTTTTTTAACAGTAAATACAAATAAATCAGGTAGATAATATTTTTTTTCGAAGGCGACTGCATAAAGTGCTAACATCTATGCTCTAGCAAGCCAAGCAAATCATTTTTTCAGTGATGATAAATAAGTATACAGGTATGTTTCTAATAAACTATGTATATACAATGTATCACTTACTTTCAAGTAGAGAATGATATGCAACATGCTGTTTTCTAACCATGAAAAGAAGAGCTTACCAGAGGGAAAATTCATTTCACATTTCCAAAAATATATCTTTTATGTGCCCAAGTACAATTATTTCAAATTTGTCATTTGCCTGTTTGACATCATCTGTGACAAATCATGATGAGACATCTGATCTTGGTGTTTTGAAGGATTGTTCTATGAAGTCAATTATAATATTTAGAGTATGTTATAATAAGTTCAACAACACAACCCATCAGGTTAGTACTATACCTATGTGCCTGCTGGCTTGTTTTGATCTCATTCTCCTGGGTTTTGAACGGTTATAGACTGTTGTTGCAGACTTAATCATTTGCTTTCCTTGCTCAAGAAGATGATAGTTAGCAATGCTCAACAAGTCATCTCTTTTCACTCGCTTATGATAGTACAACACCATGTCATGTCTCCTCCCGTGCACTGTTGTTTTCTGTTCAATGGCTTTTGCTATCAGTTCTTCATCAACATCATCAAGCTTTCTCTTTGCACCAGCACCAG